>JBBPJV010000050.1:0-54825 GCA_038088915.1 Sutorius aff. eximius
CCAGGGATGCGATCATCGCATTCCACCGTGACGTACGTACACCACACCTCATCCCAACTCGTCATTCAGGCCCATTCCAGGTCGCCAGTCACTCACCCTTGCCGTATCTCGTCTACAACTTCCCCACCGTCACTGCAGGTCTCAACCTCGATTCCGACATCATTATCGAGCTATCCGACCATCCCAACATCGTCGGCACGAAACTCTCCTGCGGCAGCATTGGAAAACTCCACCGCCTCACCTCGGTCAAGCCATCCTCGGAATTCGCCACCCTCGCGGGTGTCTCGGAGGTCCTCCTTCAAGGTCTCTTATCCGGTAGTGCAGGCGCGATTGCTGCACTACCAAACATCGTTCCCAAACTCCACTCGAGGTTATACCAACTTTACCAGAGCGGTAATCTCAAAGAGGCCATGGAGTTGCAGGCTTTGTTGGGCCAAGGCGACTTTGCAACCAAAAAAATCGGTGGAATTGGCGCAATCAAGGCCTTGGTCGCCAGACATTGGGGGTACGGCAAGCCTTTTGTCAGGGGTCCCCTCCGGGCCGCGACTGACCAGCAATTGAGCGGCCCCTACTTTGAAAAGCTGGAGGGATTGATCGCTCTCGAAAAAGCTCTGTAGGATCATCTTTTGTATGTATTCGTTTTAAGATCGTTCAAGGTATCCACCTTTACCCATGCCTACGCTTGTGCCTGCATCATATTCACGCTAGTCACTACTGGGCAGTGACCGAACACTGAGAGTCATATCGGAGTTTGAAACTGATCTGGTTTTTGGGCCAGGGTATAATGACTTAGTACCCCAACCATTCCAGCAAGGTATGTACCCCTATCGCTGAAGGCGGTCCTTGTCATGTAAGGGAGCAGAATGCATGTAGCCCTAGGCTCCTATACACCCACACACCGAACGAGGCGACAACCTAGTGTGTCAGTGCCCATGGGGGTCTGAGTTGGAAGTACGCGCGCTCACAGGTCCTGAGCGGGCAGATGCTGACGTTTTCCACTGGTTCGCACCGCGAACTGCCGTCTCCAGCTCGGTTTATCCACGACCCATGTTCATCAATGTTCCCGGATCCAATACGAAAGCGTGCACTGTTTCAGGTGCACAGTGCAGCGCCATTAAAAATTCGTCGTTGGACATTTATCTATAACGTACATTATGAACACACTCCGTAAGCTGATCCCTGCTCCCCTCCCAATTCCTTTTGCACCCTATTCTTCTTCCAAACTAGCCACCCTCAGCGAGCGGCCTTGTACAGTTGGTCAGGACGATAGTTTGCTTCTCCTAGGCATCGATTATCCTAACTCATACGTTTAAGCAGTTGAAAAAGTATGAATAAGCTTAAGCATCACTTCATTTTCCTGATGCCTTTTCGTCAGAAACCACACGCACCGCAGGTGCATGAGACTAAACACTGAGAAAAAAGTGCGATCACGGAGACGTTGGTTGGCCCTGAGGGGGCTAGCGAAAAAATAGAGGGTCCAGTTGCTCTGCCTTTCTTCGTCCCAAACAGCTTCAGCACACAGCTGAACATATAGACTCTTTAATCATATCTATATTCCCCCACTTTCTATAATCAAAATGTTCGCCCGTCTCTTTGCCATTGCCTCCCTCGCTGCTCTCGCGGCTGCAGGCGTTCAAAATCTCCCCATCCGTCTCACATGACTCAGGGGCCGGGACATCACGTGCCACACGGATGGTCGCGATCGGTCCTAAGTGTTTAAATTATTAAAGTACAGTATATCGGTCCAGGACCGATGCCGTAGGAACACAGGGTATGGCGAACTCCGCCACCCTTTGCATGGCAGAAAGTGTCGTAAATTGGTGTGCTGGTTCAATCACGGTCCTCGTTCAGCTTCGCGTAGGTTCGCGAAAGCCTTGAGAAACGCAGCGTAACAAGTTGCTCTTGCAGATGAACTCTGTAATTGACATGTCTTGGATCTGTTGTGTTTCGAGTGATATCCTATGGCTGCCACGCTCACTGGCACCAAGTCTCTGAGTTATGCTTGTGGTGGGTCATGCATATATCTTACTCACTGCATGTATCGAGTAAGAGTCCACAACATATTGTTATATCGTAACATAGTCTATGTGGGCAAAGGCCGAGCATGGAATGATGTACTCCAACAGCGTCGATCGCCAAAGAACGAGCATCATCGCTGCGGTGGTGTGGTGAATGCTTCATCGAGCATGATCGGACTTCGAACGTTTTGGTGATCAGTGTGTCTTGATAAGCTTGATGAAATTACTCTACACTCACATAGATCATGTTCCTGTGTTGTCCTTGGATGTAATGCCGTTTCTGCATGAAAACAAACTACATTTGTCTCGCCATAGAACAAACGCTTCCTCCCTGCATCGCATTGCCGATTGCATGTGTCCGTGTGGAGTTCGGGTCATGGCTGTTATAAACTCCGACTATGCTTTCAATCTCAGCTAGCATTTCCCACAGTAAATGCAGCAAGAACATAAAGCTGGTTAAACGCCCCGATTGGCAACCTCCGCCTCCCCCTCACTGCGTCCCATTGTTTCCAGAGCGACAAGTTCCAAAAAAACAAGTGATCTTGTGCAAGAGCAGTAGGTCAGGTTGATCAACTCTATTAGGGATACTTACACTCACCTGTGATCATTACTAGTTTGATCGGGCACGTCAATGCAAACGCCGCTCGGCTCGATATCGCACACATACGCCATGAAAGAACCTTTCAACATCATCCTCTTCGGCGAAACGGGCGTCGGCAAGAGTTCTTTAGTCAACCTGATAACTGGGGAAGAGGTTGCTCCAACCTCCGGAGATGGTGACCTATGCACCTTGTCCTGCACACCGTACCGCGTCCAAGCGCAGGGCGAATCGTTTGTCATTTGGGACACGGCCGGTTTTGACGAACCCAACACAGCCACCGAAGCCAAAGATTATCTAATTGCCCTTAAGCGGAGCTATAACCTTATCCTGGATTTAACGGCTTCGGGTGGTGTTGATCTCCTTGTCTTTTGCGTCCGTGCAGGTCGTATCACCTCCACAACACGGGGTACTTATAGGCTGTTCTATGAGGTATTTTGCGGGGGTAAAGTCCCTATCGCACTCGTTATCACCCATCTGGAACGCTTTGGGCGAATGGAAGATTGGTGGGACCAAAACAAGGAGATCTTCGAGAGGCACCAGATTAAATTTGCGACCCATGTGTGCATAACCGGATTGCCCGGGCATTCAAAGTACCAAGAGTCCAAGCTGGCTATCGAGAATATGTTAGGCCAGCACGATGAAAACGGAAGGTACCACATGCCGGCTGAAGCATGGCACCAATGCTTTTTGCGGCGCTGGAAAACAATCCTTTGTGGGCCGGAGAAGCGTGAATCGGAACGTTTCCTACGCAAACGCTGTGGGCTCGGCATCCGCGATGCGCATGGCGTAGCTTGTATCCTTGCAGAAGAACATCATAGGTAGTCCCATTTCGTTCGTCCAGCATACTCCAAGCTTATATTCGTCGCGTCATGCAGATCAAGGCAGTGAATTTGGGAAACGAAGACTGGTCTCTTTATTCCGCTAGAATTCATTATGCCTAGCATCGGCATCAAATTACTAAAGGTAGTTTGAGTGTGTTTACATCCTAATCACTCCTGTGCATCTGGCGCGTCTTCATCCTTTGTTCGTGACTTCATTCGGATTACATCGTACCTTGTAACACCTTATATCACGGATCTCTTTGTAGTAGTACATTCAAGAACACGATAACAAACGGTTTCTCGTCATTCCCATATGACATGCCTTGGTAGGCACGATACACCCATCTCTTCGATCATAGGATCACCCTGCGGAGTGTTCACGGGCGCTGTCTGCCATGTATATCAATGTTTGTCCAATCTGAGGGTCCGGTAACCAGAACAGACCGGTCGGAAATTCGGAATCAAGCTCTCAATTCGTTTTCCTTCAGAGTCCCTTGTACGGCGAGGGTGCAAGGAATGATGCAATTATCTTAGCAATCCCGCAGTATAATATGTCACTCAACTGTCTGGAGTAAGAAGCTGCTATACTCTCAAACGCCGTCCTCTAATTTATCTGCGATTTCCTTTGCTACCCCTGGATCCACTCTGCACCGCTTCACCAAGACTCTAATCATTTCCTTCTTCTTTGCATCCCTCGTTAGCAACGAGGAACGGCCGAGTGAGCACAAAAATTCCATGGTCCAGCCCTCCTGAGGCATGATAAAGCGCCCGTTGGCGTTATAGGATACCAGCAATCTCGCAATCTTGTCTTGTGACTCTCGGTATTTGCTGTCCGTAGGCAGCCCGGTAACGCAAGCGTGGCCCGCGGATTTTAAGCCACACATATTCAACCGCCCTGCGTTCCTCATCCACCAGTCCTCCATGGTAGGTTCTTGCTCGAGGTGTGTGATAGCGAATGCGATCGGGACCTGAAACTTGCAAAGCACTTCGCAGAATAACCGATAGTTCGCTTGGGCGGTTGCAGTGATTCGAGGTGCACGGATGCAAAAGAGAAGTAGATCGACACCGCCGTGGTGGAACAAGTGATGGATGAGTTTCACGGCCTGCTCGATCGCGGCGAGTTCCATATCTGCCTTATCTAGACCTTCGGTGTCCCATACATGGTAGTCCCTACCGACGAGGTGGACTGTGTAGCGTGTGAAGGACAGAGTGCATCCTGCTGCGCCGTTTGATACTGGGGCGACGGGTTTCCCAGCAATCAGGTTCACTACTGAACTTTTACCGGAACCTGCCTGACCGAAGACGATGACATTAAGAGAAGTGCCCATGAGCACGCAAGGTGATGAGTCCACTGGAAAGCCCGTACTGTCTGTTCAAGTTCAATGTTGCAGACGCCAGGGATGGTGCCAGACTTACCACAAAGACGGTGTGACCCTTGAAGTGGTGGTGGAATGTGGCGACGAAACGGAGAATATTCGGTTGGATTTTGGGTCGATATAGGGTGAACTCGTAAGAAACATGCAACCTCTGAGATGATGCTGACGCGGGAATTAGGCGCGCCTGTGCCAGTTTGCCCTGACCACCAGACGATTGAACATGTTTACTACAACCAGAAACGGTTACATTTGGAGTAAATACTTCAGGCTCAGTCAAGTCTGGGATCCTATAGCGAACCAGTACAAAAGGTTTTTCGGACTCGAACAGATTCGAATGTCGTGTGCGTACGATGTGCCACGTCTGAGGTGGCAAAACTTCGCAGCTAGGCCGGACCATTCCGGATTGTTGAATCTCGCCCAAGCCGATGCGTCGGCCTCCGAATGAATCGCCCGCAAACAACCGCGGGCAGGGCACTGAGGTGGTATAGGTATCTGATATACTATTACTGGTCGACTCTACCATGGCCCAGGCATCTGGAGGGGTGATTATATAGACAGGACATTAGGGTGCTATTCGTAAGTTATCGGACAATCTAAAAAACCGGTTTTCATAGGTGGCGCTTTCGCCGTGCGCCGCGTAGATGCTGGACTTCCCTTTTCATCCTACGACCTTATCACTGCCAGTGCTGTACGCCACTCATGTCAACTCCCTTAAACGCGTACCCCCTTGGGACAGACCCAAGGATATGTGTCATGTGAGAGTCGATTGCATCAAACAACTGGTAACGCGGGCATCCTCACCTGGCTCAGATTTGACGAACGGTCCAACGTTCGACGATGGATACATCGTGTATTCCCAGTAGGCATAAGTGTGTGTTGAAGGGAACTGGTGGTCATAGGTCGTAAAAAGACTGACCCCGAGACGGGGATTTGCTGTACAGCCCAAGAGAGGAAGTACACGAATCCGTTTGGGGAATCGTCAAGGTCGAGGTGGCGAACTGTTCCGGTTTTGTGCGAGATTCGTGATCGAAGATCGTTCGTCCTAGTTCTGAGTAGCTGATAGGGTCATACCCTTTGGATGATGGGGAATAAAAGGACTCGGTTTTGAGCGTTCGGGGTGCCAGCGAATTAGACTTCGCACGTGGTCGTAGGATTGTGTCCGGGTACCTAAAGATAACTGTTCGCACGATAACACAGGTCCCCATCATGGCAGGATACTGCTCACCAGTCAGGCTAATATGGGCCAGTAATAGTTCCTGTAAATCACGATTGGATCAGTGGTCACTAACCACAGGAGTCACCGTATAGATAAGAAACGTTTCGTTGAACGTGGCCCGAGCATCGAGCGTCGCGCGATGTCTACGTACTCGACGAACGTTGTTGAAAGGAGGACGATGGACAGTGCCACAATTCTTGAAATGGGAGGTGATTACCGTCGAGTTTCCACTCCGACCTGCGTTTGCCTCCCAACACCTCGAACGTCGTGGACGACGCCCCTCAGCTTGTTCTTCCTGAACAACGACCCGGCAGACGATGAAGTACATTGAATGCCCCGAGTTGACTCGTCTCGCGCAGGCCCTCACACACGAGGGCCCAGAATGCTCAGTCCACACCAGAATCGAGGCCTATAGCTGCAAGAACATCAAACGTGACAAGAAGCTCTTCAAGTCCCTCGAGCACGCCTACAACGACGAGCTGTCCCATTCGCCACCCCTCCCTTCATGGGTCGACCGTGACTCTGAAGAGACCCCGTTCGGTCCCATGGACAAGCATGCCTCCCGCAAGACCCTCTACCTTCTCATAGCGACACTCAACATCGCCTTTCCAGACCACGAATTCTCTGACGTACGCCCCGCACACTTCCACAAAGAGAAGAGTGGCGCTAGCGTGCTCAATTCGTTGAGCACCACCCTTTTGTCCCCCCATCGTGGTGGTGTCAGGGCACCCCGCACATACTCGGCATATCCACCAACGTCGCCCAACTTTTTCCCGTCCTCTGTCCCAACCTCTTCATCATCATTACCCCTTATGCAGACCCTATCGAGCCCATATGCGCCACCCCAGATACAGTCGGGCACTCACCCGACGCTTTATCGCATACTCGACGAGGCCATTGGCCTCACCGACTGTCAGGTGTTCTCTTACTCGCCTGACATCGATTCCGATCCTCATGCCAATGACTACTCAGACGATGAGGATGACGTCGTCTCCGTCGGTGACGAGTACTCGTCAGACGATGTAGACGAAGAGGCCACGTTTGAGTTCGACGAATATGACGTCGACAGGTCCTCTTCCCCCCGACGCCGTCCCAGCTCCCGCGACACTGACGCGGGCGACCGACGGCCTCGCATATCTTTTCGCAACTCTAGTGGCGGCAGTAGCAACGACGACTCTCCACTGCACTCTGACTTTCCCCATGTCCGCCTGAAGCGCAGAGATGGCGCTTTGCTCTGGTCCTCCCACTGGTTCTTCTTGAACCCGAAGTTGAAGCGCATATTGTTCATCACTGTATGGGCGCGCACACGGCGTGCCTTTGGCGCATGGGATGACGAGGACGAGCTGCCGGGCTTTGAGAATGACATCGGATACAGCGCGACGACCGAGAGATTCCTGGGGTGGGAAGGCGGCATTGGCGCTGGAGCACGTGCATTGGGACTCAGTGCGTCCGCCTAGGTGGCGTAAGTCTTGGTACTTATCCTCATCTTCGCTGCTCATCCCTCCCAGGATGCGGCGTCCCGAATCTTTGACGATCCTTCGTCATATTCCTTTCTTGTTGGTCCCTTGTCAACCACTATCCACCGACGTCGTGTTTGCGTTCGTCGGACTGGTTTTGCATTCCCAACAATTGCTTGTATGCAATCGATATCATATCAGTCGAGGACAACCTATGCGATCCAGTTTCACGTACCTCGTCTCCATCGCGAGTGATGTCCCTAGTGTGTATTATGTATTTAGGTATCAAACCGAATGGACTCATTTCTTGCCGTGAGTCATTGTCACCGCATCGGATGACTCGACATAGTGGTCGTTGCAGTGGTATGTAATGCATGACCATCCGCCCGGCAATCGCAAGGGTTCCTGAAGGTGCGAAGACGGCGAGGGGATACAGGCGGCGGTTCGTGGTAATGGGTAGATATCCAATGAAGGGGGATGAGAACTTGACAGAACCATCGGGTGTTGTGCGATCATGGATGAGGGTTTGGAATATCACGGAGCGATGTGACCATCGATGGCATCCGAGGCCCTTGTCCGGCCGACCCCGCCCATCACGTCGGGCATGCCATTTTCTGGAGGAACATCCAAAATGGCGATCATCCTGATAGAGAGCACCATGTCTTGGATAACCACAGCCATTACTTAACCTCGGCAGTAGACATCGAAAAGATAGAAAAAGGGTAAGAAAAGAAGAAAAGTGGCAGGTCGTGCCAGCGAAATTGCTGTATATATCCGGCAAACCCCCTGATATCGGGAGCAGAGCCAAATCTTCCGATCGATATGTACACGGCCCGGTATTGACAGGACTCTCCTTCGTTTCTCACATCCAGGCCCGAACATGGATATTCTCTAGTTGTCGGGTGGCTGGACCACCTTCGAGGCATGGTCCTTTCGTGGATGGTCTTCTCACCAGACGATATCCCGCCACTATACAGGTCCACTCCAACTCCAAAGAAACCAAAGGCACACATGACTCGCTGTGGTCTCGTTCATCCTTGCCATGTGCTGTCCCAGGCATCACCGCCCCGTAGTTGTGTCCCGTCCACCTGCTTGTTAGCATCAATGAGTGTCAATTGTGCATAACTGCCAAGGACTGATGAGAGACGGCACCGGAGGAATTAATCAGTGGAAACCCACGCTTCGAGGTCTGGTATATGAATGGCTATGCTTAGGAATCTGCCATTTACGCCGAGAGAAGAAGGGGAAAAAATGGAATCCGATCCAGTGAAGCCGTGAGTTGGCAGCGGGCACAATGCACCGTTGAACAAACAGCGAGGATCGAGTGTGAAGTCGACGGGATGCACATTTAGCAAGGTATTGACGGCCACGCTGACGTTGGGTTCTTGAGAGAAAGCTGATATGTGGCGACGCCATTATGCAACAACATTACTCGCCAGTTTGGACAGCCCCAAGGAACGGAGTCAGCAAATTCCTTGCAACATACAAAAACGACTCCCCGACTTCATCCTGTGACATTGCTAGAAACCTATAGCTAACCACTAGCCTAAGTATATCGCGAAGATCTCAAGACAAACGCCAGCAACTACACATAACCCGCCGACTACAAGGCTCACTATGTCAACAATACTGTGATTACAAAGCCCTACTTAAAAGTGAGAATTCAGTTCTCAAGTATTACAACTGCCGCGAGAAAGCTCATCAAGGGAGTGTAGAGTCCACCTTGTAAATAACTATATAGGCGACAATGACGGATAGCAGGACTGTCACGAAGTACCAGCTATTCGGTGCATCCAGATACTTATTTTCATTAGAGTTGCCTCCAGACGGATCATGAGTGACTTACTTTGAGCGTCTATAGATAATGGGGATCGAGTTCCTGGTTCTCCTCCACATTTCTCATACCGTCATTCCGCCAGAACCCCCAAGCAGAACAAAGGACGTCCATGTTCCACAGAGGGAGGTGCACGAACGTTGCAGCGAGAACCAGGTTTGTGCTTAGCAAATAGACTACCCGGGTGGAGTACCAAGGAAGCCCCTGCCCTGCAAGCAGAGTTGGGTCCACATCAAAGTTTGAGTCCAGAATCAGCGTCTGATTGTATATCGTGACATTGTCGTAACCAGGCAGTTGGGAGAGCTAGCAGGGAAGAAAAATCAGTGCATGATAAATGAATGCTTGGATGGGACCCACGAATGGGAGATTCTGTGCCTGCCAGTTAGTGATACTAAAGCGGGGGGATATCTACTCACCCTATGGGCCCTAGAGTATGACACTACCCATGTTTCCAGATCCGAGCAAGTTCTTCAGCAATGAATTGGGCGGTTAAATGTGTTTGTTCGACAAACTCGTTCAATATCTGGACGAAGCCTTTCTGCAAGGGGACCGCCGCTCTTCGCGGTTGCATCCTGTACTCTCCCATTGGCATGTTTACCAGTCCCAGACTGTGTCATTGCAGACGACGAAACCTCGATCTTTCGTTTCTTCTTGAACGGTCCTTCGGAGACCGTCCCAGAGGGGACTGTCGATACGCGAGGAGGTTTCGGGCTGCTTCCTTGACCTTGAGATATATCGGAGCCGGTTTGCATCCCGATTCCTCCGATTTGATGTGTAAGCAGTTTCCAGTGCTCAATTCATGTTCTACGCTTCCACTATCCAGATGGCTGTTAATGTTTCGCTCGAGAACAGAACACGAACATGCGGAGTATGGAGCAAGACTAAAGCTCTGAACTAAAACCATGATGAGGAATGTCATGACCCATGGGTGGGTCAACGTGGACATATCCCCACCACACATACAGGCATTAGAAAAGGAAAGTCATCTATATCCCCGTCCTGGCGACCAATTGGTGGTGGGAGTGGCAGGCCCCAGGTACCTATTTATAGGGAGTAAACCAAAGGGTCTGCTAGGAGCGCCTTGTCATCAGCATGTAAAGGTAACGTATGCGACTTACATGTTTCAGGCAAAGGATAAACACTATACTTGCCTTTTTGTGCTTCAGCCCCTGTCTCAGACATCCAATCTTGAACTATATTGCAAGGCTTCCAAGATTCTTTGGAAGCAAAGTGGCATCCATCTTTGCTCTCATATCAGAAGGAAGTATGCGAGCAAGGTTAAATCACATATCCAGTCAATCAAGATTTAGCACCATACATCAGATGTTGAATATCGACCAAAAGTGAAGATCTGCCGCACAACACTCATCACCGGCAGTTTGCGACATTATGGACACTCAAGAACGAAGAATGAATCTATTATACTAACACCAATAATTGATGCGGAGTAGTACTAGGCGCAGACGGTCTTTCAGCCGCACAAACATTCAATGACACCAAATCCTTCAACACTCAGCCTTGAGCTCAGAGCACGACATTGACAGGGCTGCAGCCAACATTGATGAGGCCGTTCTGTTTCCATGCATTAGCACTATTATCCCGAAATTGAGAAAGACTCACGTAGTAATTGTTCTCGCAACACATGGGGGCTTGCTGGCACACCGCACCGGAGCCACCACCGATGGCAGTGATGGGAGAGCAGTTGAAACCAACGAGACCAGTGACGCTGGTAACGCCTTCAATGAGACCACCCTTCCCAAACAAGCCGGAAACCGAACTGGCCTAGAATTAAACCAGCATGAGACCACACAAACAGTGCTTCCATCAATAAACGTACACTCTGGGAGCTAGTGCAGCAGCTCATCGAACCAGTGTTGCACTGGCTGTCACGCACAGCAATGGAGTCAGCAGCAGCGAGAGCAGCGAGGGAGGCAATGGCAAAGAGACGAGCAAACATTTTGATAATAGAAAGTGAGGGAATAGAGATGTAGTTAATGAGTCTAGATGTTCACTTGTGTGCAGAAGCTGTTTGCGATGAGGAAAGGTAGATCGATTGGACCCTCTTTATATGTTTTCGCTAGTCCCCTCAGGGTCCATCAGTATCTCCGCGATTGCATTTTTTTTATTGTCGAATGTTTTTCCGGGTCTGGAACGCAGCGTGCAGAGTCCAATCCTAGGGATGAGGGAAGTGCCGTTAGCATCTGGATCGCGGAAACCATTGTTTTTACCAAATTTGGCACCCCCTTGGCGGGCCGCGAGCGCTTGTATGTACGAACCCGTTAAATGTACAGCATGAGGATCCGGTTATTACTCAAGTTTGAAAGGTGCCACTAGAGGGTCTCATGTACCTGTGGTGCGTGTGGTTTCTGACGAAAAGGCCTGGGTCACGAGGACGTCACTAGCATCCACAGCCTAAGGAATATGGAAACGCGCTCTTGAAAACTTACCTCTCTCCCCCACATGTCTTGTCGAGTCTCTGAGTCCGATGATGGATGTAGCCGTAATGTCGGATTTCACATCGGAAGGGCTGACACCAATGAGAGGGCATGCTTCTCGGATGGATTGATCAATCCCTTGTATGACGTGGGTAGTTGGAAGAACAAAGACGGATTCTGACGGAAGGTTTGAGCGAGTCGTCGCAGGATCATCGTTGTGAACTCGGAGGGAACCAAGCTGGGACCCATAGATGAGAAAAGCCGTCGGGGCCACCCCGATCTCGTCCCAACGACGGTGCGCTTCGGACTCGTCTCGGCTTTTTTCCTCGGATCTGACCATCATCGCGAGCGAAAATATATGTTTTGAAGTCTTGTCGCCCAACGAATATGGAAATCGAATTGTTGAGTCTTCTGGTACAGCCGAGCCAGTCCTTGGGGAATGTGCTGTCAAAAAGTTGCCCCGGATCCATCCTGACCGACCTGACCTTTCGAGGGGCCAGTCTTTGGAGCTCCAATTCGCCGAGGTTGGAATTCAGCATAATTACACTGTGCCACGCCCCAAGCGGTGCTACTTCTGTCGGGAGGATTATATTGGACCTTAGCTCGGTGGGCTCGTCAGGCAGCCCTATGTAAGGTTCATTCGGCCATGTGTACCACGACACCTGCCCTCGGAACACAAGTTCACAGGTTCTATATGCCAAGCCTGGCGAGCCGCCTCCCACGAATGTCGCCAGCGGGAAGATCGGGTAAATAAGCGAACATCCCAAAGGAGAGGCATATTGGACCCTGATCAACAATATCATACCGGAACACGAAGAGTGGGAGGCATATGGGGGACAGGACAGCAAAGAGGCAAGAGGAAGGACGCCGTTCGATTCTGAAGGTGAAAGTGGGTGAGGGGAACGCCTGGTATTTCTTATATCGAGAATGCCAGCCGCCTGAATATGGGCATGGTGCTGTGATGGAATGGCACGCCGTTGGGCGTACGGTTGAAGTGGAGACATTACTGTAGGTAAATTGTGCTTACCCCAGTGGAAGACCAGTTGGCTCGTAGGCTTCACAAAGGCTTCACAACACTTATTACGACTTGAGCGAGTAGCGTTGTCTATCGTATACGGTGTACTTGAAAAGCGTGTAAGTTTCGTTCGCCCAACTGCATTATATCCCTGTCAGACTGGTTGCATCTGATTTTCAGGCTGTGTCACGAAATATGTAGTCCGACGGTTCTCCACTAGCTGAGGATGTCCTTCTTAGCACTCTGAAGTAATCCTTGATCGCGCGGTAGCAGTTAGGAACTGTGTCGTTCTCCCCCGAAGGCCAAAGTGATAAGAACTCGAATCCCTGATTGACTTTAGCCTGCTGGGTTCGACGGCATCAATCAAGCCGAACCCGCAAATTGGCCATCGGCGCTACCGGAGTTGTAATTGTACCGCTGGCAGGCAGTTCGCTGAAGTGGCTGCGACGTAGCCTCGCTAAATCGGAGCCTGAGATCACTGGTGGTTCTCTGTTCGCAGCACGTTGCCTCTTTTTGCTTGTTGGGGTTGTCTGTTGCAATCCCACATCGCAACCAGCGACAACATTATTTTAACGTGCAAACAGGACGACCGGGAAGTACCAGAGGGAAGACGCGCGTGAGACTCAGCAAACCCATTATCGCTCCGGGGCCAACATAGTAGCGTGGGGCGTCGAAGAAAAGAAAGGCCGCACACATCCTACGATGGTTCCATTCAATCACGGGATGTCTGAAAAAGTCGCCACTCACCCCCCCCCAAGTTCCCAAAGCCATTCATCATTGCAATAGCAGCAGACGCTCAATGTCACCCCCGGGAATCGGACTGACCCATGTCAACTCGAGAGTTATAGCTGAGTACCCCACCAAGGCGATTATTGACCTGGCAAAACACGTACGGTCCGCAAAGTTTATGTCTGTCAGACAAAACCCCAAAAGGCATGATGCACGCACAACCTGTGGCAAAAGGCTGAGCATTCACAGCAGTGAAACTAGGTTCATTAAATGATTGTGCCAGCCGTGATAGTGTTTGTGGCGTCCTCAAGTCGTCTAACGCGAACTTGAACACCTTTTTGACAACAAAATGAATAAGTCAGACGAACTTTGTGAGCCGCAAATGGTGGAACACCGTCATCATCATGAGAAGGCTATACATGCCACCCCATTTCACCTTTACGCCAGTTAGATATGACCCGATCGCTCAATCCACATCAGCGTCCAAAGAGACTACGAGGATCTAATTTATTCAACACTGACCGGGCAAGGATGATAAGGGGAACTCTTTACAAGTTGAAACCGTCCGTTTGCCCTAATTGCACAATATCATGTACGCTACTCGTCGTTCGTTCACGTATGCCAGCCCATACGGTCTTCAAGAACTATCAACAAATGTGAATTCAGGTTTCGACTAGGGTCGGAGAGAACCTACCATGGCAACATAACGCGTATCGGTGACCCACTCATTCAAGTTTCTGATCCGCATCGCAACCACTGCATCTTCGTTTACGTGCGCCGCGGAAACAAGCAGAACAGAAAAGATCATCGCAGCCGTCGCAGCGTTGCGGTTGCATACACGAACCACAGAATGTCTTGCGGCAGCCCGCGCACCGTGTACCTTCCAGGCATCCCTCGCAGATCCTCCCCACACAATGACGAGCATCGCATTCACCCGTGAGCATCACCCCCTCCGCCGCGCCCAGTCCTTCCAGCGGACTCCAGTCTTCTTCCGCACAGTCATCGCACAACGTCGTACGACCGCACACAGCGCAAAAGTGGATGTATGCACATTCGTAGACGCAATAGAACTGTCTGCACCGGGGACATTCCTTGAAACAGTTTTCTGTCGGAGATGCTTTGCAGTCGTCGCAGATCCAGCATTGTTCGCATGTACACCAGAGCCCGCCCTCCGGAGAGCAATCTTGGCAGACACTGCTATACCCACTCACTCTCGACCAACACTTTCCGTTGGAGCAATGGGGCCTGTCACGACCCCCGATGCAAGAAGAACATCCGATAGGCTGAGTCGGGTGTTCCCGTGCACAATTTGGTAGTCGACGGAGGCGTCCCAGGGACCTATCCAAATCATCCTTCGGTCGACCGAGGCACCACGTCAACTCGAATTGACAGAGCCAGAGGTCGCAATTCGGACATTTACCGAGCGATGGAATCCCTTTTGCGTTTTCCAGGCACGAAACACACGCAACCGAAGAAACGTGGTGCGAGCACGACTGGAACGGGGTGAGTTGAGAGGCGGCACAATCTCTGCTCAAGCAGATGATGGCGTGACATGAGATGCACTCCATTGTCGGCGTCTCGCACAGCGGGCATCGTCTGTGGGCGTGGAGGGAGTCAAGGTCCACGCATGATCCAGCCGGGAGAATGCCACTGTATTCGAGACGTTCGAGAAAGTCCTGCTATTCCTCAGTCTGATGTTCTGTATGACGAACCATGTAGCCTCACCCTCAGAGCGAGTTTCTCTTGCAGCTGGCGTGCCCGTTCTCTCGCCCTCCTCCTTTTCAACACATCTTGCAGGTACGGCTTGATCTCTTCCTGAACATACTCGATCTTGTCTGGTTCGATGGCGAGATTAGGTTGGCCCTCACACTCGGCAGTCTTTGTTTGAAAGTCGATGACCACTTGCTGGGCTTGCATGGCAGGTGAATTTTGGTACAGCACGGCCTTGACCGGCACAGGCTCTGTATCTGCATTTTCAACGGGGTAGAGTATGCTTGCGTAGCGAGTTTTGGTGCTCAAGGGAAAGCTGGATGGATCGAGGCCGGCTTGCTGGTCAGCCAGTGTGAAGGCGCGATCAGCGAGCTCGGATAAGCGCCGAAGTATGCCCTCCGTGTTGGCGGGACCGACGATATCGACGAAGAATGCACCCAACAGCTGTTCGGGTTGGGACATGACGAAGTGGAACGATATCTAACCGGTTCGTTCGGTACTGTACTCTTACCGCAGCGCTGGCGCACGTGAATCGATCGGGCAGAAATACCCCCTTTTCTTGGAGAATATATGTAGATCATCAGTAAAGATTAGTGATCGCGAACATGATATGGTATATGTACAAGTCCAGCGACTGGCATCGAATTAAGCGGGCATTTCACCTTCATCATCCCTCACGACAATAGCTCCCTCGTTGTTGTATCCAATCCGGAACTGCGATCCGTCTACCCATCGTTTCCACGCCGCGACGAACCCCTTCTCCAGGTTCTTGACCCATCGTCGCGTGTCGAACAGCGGCATAGTCTCACGAGCGAAGAATAGGCACCGGCGAAGATGCTGGAGCTCCGAGCCTTCCGAGTGGATGTCTACTTCTCCGCCCGGCCCAAGGGAGAGCCATTCGGCGTTGGAGCTCCAGCATGCGGAAGCAAGTGCGACTGCGCGTTCTTCGTATTCTTCCCGGCTGTGAACCACCATCTGTTTCCCCAGTCCGGTAGCGTAAGCGAGACTGGCTGACACTCGGGAAGCCATTTTGTGTCGATGGCTTGGCCACAAACAGGCTATGATCGGAGTGCCTGACCAAAGCACGCTGCGTATGGCGTTAGATACAGTCACTCATATATCACAAGTAAAGTACGTACTCGGCGGCAATAGTGTGGGCACTGCACTGTTTTCCAGCACAACGGAGAAGGGGTCTGTCAGAACGATTCGCATGGTTGAATAAAAAAGGATGATACCCACCTCAGCCGTGTCCAGGACGAGGTCGGCAACACCGCACCGAGCGATGTGAATCTCCTTGGAAGCAACATCCGTGAACCGGATCCGAGAAGCGACTTCGGGGCCTGCCCATGCAGTTGCAGTCTGCATAAGATTGGGCTCTCCCGCCACAGGAAAACGAAGCAACCAAAGTATGCTGCGCCGCACTCGAGAGAGGATGCGTAACCAAGTCCAGAATATTAGCTAGGAAGGTTAATAAGATGATTTGTTCAACAGGTGATGCCTCACTCACAGGGTCAATTTTGTATAGCTAAATATCGTTCACCAGTTTCAGTATACGTCAAGGCGGTAATCGTTGTGCGGTACCTGGTTAAAGTTGGCAAATATGATAACGTCCCTATGCATCATGAGCAACCCACGTGCAGATTGGACGTGGAGATGAAACCCACTTTGGCAGGTCAGGGAATATTGTCGCTCTCAGCTGCTCTCGATGGCGTAGTTCACCCTGCCAGCGACTCGAGGCATTTTCTGATGTAGAACAGTGGGTGCTACAGGACTGCTTGTGGTCCGTTGCAAAATAGGTGTGCTACGTCCCGCGTAAGTACGACGACAAGAAACAGTGATGTCACAACTTACCGGCATATAAATCGGGCATTCAGGGCTAGAATCTCGAAAACGTTAGTTGGTGTATATATTTATTTGCCTTCACCACGCACTAAATCCAGTCGTTGTCAGGGGATGCTGGGTCACTCCCTTCATTGACCGGAACCCCGACGTCCGGGGAGATCTCATCGGATGACGCAGCATTCGGAGATCGAGTATGAGCCGCACAGACTTGAACAAATAGATCTGGGGGACAGACGATCGGATCGCATACGAGGTAATCGCACCAACCTGTACCCGTGTCAAACCTTTGGAGTTAAACGAAAGAAACACAGACGAACCCGCTGCCAACGTGCCTGCAAATCCCATCAAAGATACCTGAACGGGACATGGTCTTGCAGCAAAGATCTCATTTTTTGAACCTTTGGTATAACCCCCTAGGTTCACAACTGCGGAAAAGTCAGATAAAGTCATCAGAATATCAAGTCACTTACGAATGTGAATCTTGTCTCGCAAGATCCTCTCTATTATACTACTGATTGGCCAAGATGAGACATCGCTAAAGTGGAATTCGGTCTGACGTTTGTAATACTCCCGGTACACGGATCCATCTGAAGGGCTGGTAGCGTAGAGAAAGACACTGAACCGTTTCCTATTGTGCATCGTGAACACGGATTTCATGAGATGTGTCAATGGGTGGTCACTATCAAACACGATGTTATTTCATATTGATTCAAGGAGAAAATACCCACGTAAAATCACTCGACACATAGCCAATATTTATTCTGCCGTGAAATGGCGGAGGGGGTGCCGGCCACACAGACAAGTTCTTTCCGAGGTGGGTAAATGCTGTAAAGGACGTATGGAGTGCATTTCTATGTGCAATTAGTCGGATAGTCCGAGCCGTCAGCGGAAGGGTAAACTGCGAAAGTCTCGTACGAGAGTCTCTCCAATTGAATGGGAGGACTTACTGTATGGAAGGGTAGGATCAATGGTAACTTGGGGCCTTTAATGGTCATAATGAGTCCAGAATATGGGACAGCCATATTTTCGTGAACGCGTAACACATTTTCATGCTCGGAGTGATAAACCCGACCGTGGGACTTGATGTACAACAAATGTTGAATTCGGGTTTGATACCACTCCACTAGGCGTATGAAGAAGCTACCCTCTCCACGGGACCGCGATGGTCGAGCGGGGTCATCATAGAGGAAGTACCCGAAACGGGTCTTCCAAGCATGTTCCTCGTGGGTGGAAAGCTGTCCTACATGGGCATTCCGGACCAGGGCCATCCAATCATCGAGCGAGTATACGCTCAGCGAGTTTGTGGATTGACTTGGTGTATCCGAAAGCTGTTTCTCGCAAACATCGATTGCTTTCTGCATCCAGGTAGCTAACGAGACTTGGATCATTTTCGTTTGATGAACGTCATTCGACCCACCTCGCCCATTCCAATAGCAAACCGCATTCATCGCTTGACTCAGTCCGCAGTATGCATCTACAAATTCGGGGTTCGCAGAAATTGCTCGTTGGTAGTACGGGATTGCCTCGGCATACTGGGCCTATGGAATATTATTAGAAGGGTAAAACGGTGGCGGGAACAAAGCGGAGGACTGACCATGTCCCTCAGGGTATTGGCCATGTTCACTAGAGCAATATCAAGCTCAGGGTGACACGCCAGCGCGTGATTGAACACTCTTCGGAGACGAAACGCCAAGTCGAATCAGTAAATGTGAAAAACTATCAAGGCTTGGAACGCTCACCCAATGGCTCGGGTCATGTGTCCGGCATCCTTCAAGAGGGACCCAAGATTGGACAGTAAATGAGGATGGGATGGATCAAGTCGTAAGCCTGCTTCGTAGTACAGTCGTGCAACGTCACGGGGGCTTGTTTGTTCACCGTGAACACCTGCGACTATTACAGCCGAACCAAGGCCGCACAGGAGAACGCCGATATCATTGAAGGTGGATGCATTGGGAAAGAGCGATGCCGCGAGATAGTGCATGATGAGGGCCAACGCTTCCACCGTGCAAAAAGGTTTGTCGGAGATATTGAAGAGTTCGATCGTCTGAGACCTTTGGAATCCGCGGGCGAGACATAAGAATACGGATGCCAATGCCATCTTGCTCTCTCGACAGTATTGTTCGTCAGAAAGGTTAGCGGGTATTGAATGAGTGGCCTGGATTGCAGGCAAATAACCCTTCTGGGGGGAGAATATGAAAGTTGACAGTCGATGTATTTGGTCTGGGAACAAGATGACGTTAGGCAAGGTACCCGTCGTTGGATCGATCAAAAGTCGGATCAAGTCGTTGCCAGCATCGTGGACTGCTTGAAGGACGTCGAAGTTTGGATCGCCAATTTGAGTAAGAACGTTTACGGGGCCAGTGAGCGCAAAAGCGTGCATCGTGGATGACGAGACGGATGGAGAGTGGACGAGGGACAAAGTTATTGCAGCCGCCCAGGCAGCGACGATGACATCGCGAAATGCTAGCTTGGGTGCCTTGGGGGGGTAGTACGACTCGGGCTTTTGAATGGCGATCTCGATCGCGTGCATGTAACATTGGGTTGTGGCTGGAATGGTGCTGTCAATTCGGTGCAGGAGGTTTCCGATATTTACTAAAACATTGAAGAGTCGACGTGTGCTGCGTGGGTCGACCACGGCTGTCAGCCACACGTCATCGGACAAGAGCTGGCTGCAGGTGTGCTGGCATATATCGAGCGTTTTCTCTGGGATAGATGGGGAAATGAGGAGCGAATTGAGAACTGAGTCCTGCGAGAGGGGTGACGATGGGACATCCGGTATTAGAGGGAGAGACACACCAGATAGTCCCAGTCAGGAGAGGGATGCGATTGGGATATTAGACTGCTCGTCAGGTCAGACAAGGAAGACATGGGTGGGTGAACGGGAGGTAGACATCGAACGCGGACCAGAGTTGGCGAGAGGAAGGGTAGCAGCGAACATGAAAAGGCTGGACTGCCGTTCCGTAAACAAGACACCCATTCCTGTGTAAGATTGATTGTGAGCGCACAACTATGGAACACGGTGAGAGTCTGTGGAGACACTCCCGCACGGCATGTCGGCAGCAATAAGGGGAACACCCCAGTTTACAAGCACCACATGCTTAACCGATCACCACGTGGGCCCGGCTTGCTCCAGTCTCCAACTTTACTGCCAATCCAAATGTTTCAGCCCAGCGTGGGGAGGCAACCCAAGCTTGTTGGCGTGTGCGCGAGCCCAAATCGTGGACGAAAATAAATTGTGTTGTACAACAGAGGGATCGTAGCACGGCAATATATCCCAAAATGAGTGTTAATTAATTCGTTGGTCGCATCAGACCCCAGATTCAAAAGAGCCATGGGTATGAATCAACGAAACAAAACCTGTTCACCACGCCTCGTATCCAAGGGAAAGGGCTTGCCGTATGAGATCGTAGAATTGAAGCCTGGGGAGTTTGTCACACCGTAGCGCGCCCGTGACGAGTCTCGATTTCCTCATCCTCCAGTCACTCATGCCACCGGTCAGGCCTCAGGTCCAGGGCCAGTGATTGAATGATTTGGAACTCGAGGCAAAAGCCCCGAACATCCCGGAAGTTTGACCAATGCAACAAACATGTGCAAAGGAGCCTAACACTTTGGCAAAAATCTAGAAAATCGAGTTGGACCAACCGATCTGTCTCCCACATTTTGGAGTCGAGAGCCTTACGAAAATATCGGAAGCATCCACTGAATTTTCTGCGCACCGGGGACCATGATAATACATGTTTCGTGCATGCACGGAATCAACCTACATTCATCGAGTCCTCAGACCGGGATGGATCATCGTCGGGATTGGCCCCAGCCGCTCTCCTTGGACACCCCCGAAGCTTGTGTTTCAACGATACCATCATCTCTCTGAACGCTTCTTCTCCCCCAGGATACGTCTTCTCCCAGGAACCACAGGCAGAATTCGACTCCAATGCAAGGTTGAGCAACTCGATGAAATGACCATTGATGGGATCCACGCTCAGCGCCTGACATCAGTCAGCAGTATTCCATCACCCCGGCAGCTGGGCCTCACCTCATGATACTTAACGATCGCCTGGTCGGTGTCCTCGAGATGGTGGTACACCATGCCGAGGAAACCGAGTCCCTGGGGGTGTTGTGGTTCTATCTCAAGTACTCGGCTATAATTGGCTTTCGCCTTTTCGTAATCTCTATATGAACCGTGAGGAAGAAATTGTTCTAGGCTTCAGGTCCAGAACCTACTTCAGTTTTCGGTAACATGTCCCGAGGTTTAGGTACGTCGTAGTCCACGATTTTTGCGAGGATTGCGTAACCTGTGCGAGGTCCAGGGATCGCTGGAATAAATCTGCTGCACGCTGGAAACTGTCCCAGTTCTTCCAACCCGTGTTCCGTCACTAACTATCACTTACTCTCCGTGGGTAAATGCCATGACACCTAGTTCGTTCATCAAAAGAGGATCACTGTCACACGCGGCGTTCGCAGCATGCAGCGCCTCGTCAGCAAGCGAATGGTTTGACAGAACTATCTGCTCCATGCCAACGAAGAGCAACGGCAGATGGGACCTATATGGAATCAACAACCGATTCCTCACGAACTGAGATATGCACGAACCCCACGAACATACGCGCGCACGTGGAATACGCTGTCACCGCATGGTCATGCTCGCCTTCCAACGCAAAAGTGTGCGCAAACGCAATCCACGCTGGACCAAACCGCGGGTCCATCAATGAGGTTTTACTGTAATAATTAGTAATGGGGCCCTCTTATTGCACTACGAGTGCTAACCTGAAATACTGTCGCGCTTGCGACCATTTGTTTGAACTGAGATAGTACACACCAACAGCATACCAGCTTATGGGGTTTTCGGGTTCTTTGTCAACAAGTTCGTGAGCTAAGGCAAAAAGCTTGGAGTGCAGGTATGATAAATGGTACAGGCACGCAATGTGGAGCGGCATCGTGGCATCATGAAATGCGACCAGATCAAGGATTCTGCATCAAAGACGATCACCCCCCGATATGATAATTTTCCACAGGAAGAACTTACCTACTAGTAATTACAAAACAGTCTGCCCAGCGAAGTTGAGTGAATAGTGCATCTGCAAAGCTGTACAAGATGTCCGGATTATCTGATAGTTTGAAATCTTCCACAAGGCGTCGCCGCGAGAGAGCATGCTCTTCAGTATGTCCATACTTGCGCAGTCGGGACGTATATATTAATTGAATGAAATCGGCGTCTTCTTTAGTCTGCTCTTTGTATGCAAGACCTTGGACGAACTCCCATTCTGGTAAGTTAATGTTAGAATGTAAAAACGATATCAATCCCCACAACCGACCCTCTTCTGGGGTCATCATTTCCCCGCTGATAAGTTGGTTAAAGGCATCATAACACTTAACATCCAAGGTCAAAGCCTCCATAAAACACAACTTGGCCTGCTCTGCGCGATTAAGTTTGAGCATTAAGATGCCTCTCAGGTGACACATCGATGCCTCGACCTAAGAATCTTAGTACATGTCCACGTCAAACTACTCAGACTTACTTTTATGCCACCGTCCACGTTTGGAACGGACGCGCCGCTTCTGCCTGTCTGACATTAGCGCTATGCGGGCCCAAAGCGATAGGCACGAGCACCTGAATGACGAAAAGGATTCGCCTCGCCAAGTATCTCAAGTGCATCTGACCAGTTGCCCTGTCTCACTTGGCATTGCGCCGCAAGATAACGGCACGCGACACTCATGTCAACAAGTCTAGAGACATTTTCCTGGAGTGACTCTGGTAATTTGATTAATCCGGCTGGGCCCATGGGGAGACGGAATGATGGTTCAAGCTGCGGCTGGGTTTCCTTCGCCTTTCCTTTGGTGTTCAAGGAGAAGGGACGGGCCGCGGAGGAGCATGCCACAGAGTTATCGAAGCCATTGGGATATGGAGGTTCTGCGGCCTGGCCTTTGATGGGAAACGGTCGCGTTAGCAATCTCTCCGCACGAGAGTATTGATGAGTCATGAAATATGTCTGAGCCAGCCAAAATGCATCATTCGGGTCATCTAGAGAGTGTATCAGAGACAGAAAATACACTGTAAGACATGACATACTCGTCCAGGAAAGTATCTTGTCCCCCCAAAACGCAGCAGTCTCATACAGATGCTGCATGAGGGCATCATGACGCCACAGACGCATACGATCCACCACCCCCCATTCTCCCTCATCGTCAAGACCTTGTCCCGTTTCCAAGTCTTGGAAGATATCCACCGTATCGTTCGCGAGAGGATGCCGACTACCGCTGTCCTTCAGTTTGCGATGTCGTCTCGGGGAGGCACGTGGAGAACTAGGGAGCATCGACCTGTTCGGATCGAGGGCAAGGGGGCGTGGAATAGAAGAGGTACTCATATCACCCGCTGCAAACGAGGATACCATGGGCTGTGGGCCAAAAGAAAAGGATGAGCTTATCGAACTGCGGTTTCTCGAGGTCGCTGTCGATGGCAGGCGTGGTGCTACCTGTATAGAAAAGCTGCCAAGTGGGGGTGGAGTAGAAGCCATCTCGATGTGAAAGATTCAAGTCGATGACGATGATCGTCGAGTTGTCGACGCGTCGCCAGGCACGTGACTAGAAAACTCTGAAATAGTGCACGAAATACCGTCCAGACAGATAACATGCGAACAAAAAGTACTGAGGATTAACATGACGGGGTCGTGAATGTGCTCTCTCTCATATCCTAAACGTCTCGTGTCAAAGTCAATAAAAGGTTCTCGATGCGCCGTTGTCGATCCTTGCAGACGTCGTTAGCTTGGAAAGTGCCATTTTGGCAGCACCCACATACCTGCATCTCCTTCATCTCGTCCTGGAGGCGTCGAATAGGTAGATCCCGGTATTGTTCAAGCAAGCTCTGAATTCGTTGAATACCACCCCCGCTTTCGTGATCGACAGCAGTAAGCGGTCTTGAATGGGAAAACAGCTTCGAAAGTGGTGTCCTGGTCTCTAAAGTTAAAACCTTGGCGTTGCCAGAGACTTCTTGTAAAGGCGCCAGGGCGCTGACTTTTCGTTTCCGGGGGGAACGTGGGGTCTGCTGGCTCTCGAACACAGTGGTGCGCCCCCGGGATGACGATCGCGACACAGGACTTGCTGGAAGGATCGAGACAGCTTCCCCGTCTCCATTATCGGAATCATGGAACAGGTTGAAAT
This sequence comes from Sutorius aff. eximius, assembly GCA_038088915.1. Lineage (NCBI taxonomy): Eukaryota > Fungi > Basidiomycota > Agaricomycetes > Boletales > Boletaceae > Sutorius > Sutorius aff. eximius. Next base: position 24,210 of record JBBPJV010000050.1, read on the forward strand.
CCCGAGATTCCTCAACCTCGAAGAGAACGTCATACAAACCAGTCGAGTTTGATCCCACCAGGTACTCAACCAGGGGCACGTTTTTCAAATGGCGAGGGAGGCTCTGATAGAAGTGATGTTCTCTACTGCATTCTTTCGTCTTCCAGCCAGAAGCTAATCGTCGCTCATAAAGGGCAATGATGATAAGGATGGGAAATGACTGATAGAATCATTTGTAACTGACAATTCAGACGCACAGCATACGCACAGTGAGTTTGATCAGAAAGACGTTTGCAGAGTGCAGCGCACGCGGTGACAGAATGTAGCTTGCCGGTTTCAATATCAAGAACGCGAGGGTATTGAACGGAGGTTGATAGCTAAATAGAGCATCCGATTTCACTCTAAGTGATAAGTCAGCGTGCTTCCCCAATGAGCTCAGATCTTCACATACCCTTCAATGGTGGTTATAGCATGCTGGAATAAATACTTCTCAAGGGTAAGCTATCATTACCGGAAAGAGAATTGCTCGCACCTCTTGATTAGAATTCTTTCATGGGAATGATTAAACAAGATGATGCGGAAGAGAAAACGAAAACTCACTTCATCGATCCGTGCCGCAGTATTGGAGAGGATAGAAATAAGGACTAGAAGGCGGGGATCAGTCATGACAACACCAACGCCGAGAACGACGTACTTGTCAACAAAAGAGTGTTCGCCAACACCGCAAAACAGGTCATGAGAATGGGACCGAGCACGGGGTGGAAGCTGGAGGCCTGCAAGAAACTCAAGCTAGTGTTCCCGAACCAGATTTGTACCATCAACCAGGCTATGCCTTTGACACTCCATCGATCCGATGCTTGCCCCCTTCAGTACAGGGACATTGGTTCGAATCGGATCACTTACCAAGGGTGTATAGGGTTAGGAGCAGACCAGAAAAGCACGTCGCAGCAATGCACATGAAAAACAGGAACTCAGAAATCATCGCCCGCAAAGCACTGAAACGAATTAACATGATTTCTGCTCTGTAATTCCATCACTCACAGGACGACAACGTTATTGGCGATGGCATAAAAAGCCAAGCTAGACCACCGTATGATATTGATACGAGGTTTGACCGGTTGAAAGACAACGTACCGCGGAACAAGAATACATGCGCCGCAAGCCAACAGGTCGAACGCTAGCTTTGAAGTGTCGGCTGTTCAAAATGGTAAGATTGCGAACATGAAACATGGTGGAACCAAGACCTTCGTGACATATAAGCCCTTTTATGCGAAGCCCAGCATATGCTAGAAAAACTAGGACAAACGACGTATCAAACGCATTCCACACCTATAGTCTAAATTAGCAATGGACTCATGTTCATCACATTGGTGGAAGGCTCACATTGGATATGTAAACTAGGAATTGCCACAGAGTGAGGAATAACCTCAGGTTTGAACGAGGTTAGTACTCACTGCGCCAGCCATATTCCCGTGAAGCCGTGTATTCTTGCAACGTAAATGCGGTGGCATAAACAAGAAAGAGCAATTCCCACGTGGATACATTTTCAGTATGTTGCGCTGCTGGGCATTAGCTCAGGCCACGCTTGCACAGGCCAACATACTGCGCAAGCAAAGCACGAAAGTCAGCATTAGAATGGCGATGTTTAGAAAGTGCAAAATGTTCGAGTAACGGGGGACTCTCAACCTAGATAGAGGGTGAACAAAGCACGAAAGGACCAAAAGGGGGACAAACCTATAATGGTCAAGAAATGGAGCTTTCCGAACATCATACATCTCGATACCGCGTTGCTTGTAATTGTCGGCCACGAGAGACCTACTTGCGACGATGGTAAAGACAATACGACCAGTGTACATATCGTCAACAATACTCTGCACAATGGTGGACGCAAGGAAAGCCTTCGCTTTCGTTGCTATTGCCATCTAGATCGGCATACTCATGCGGAATAACAGTGAGGATAAAGGATAAGACACCGACCTCGATGGCACTCTGTGAACTCTCCAGGGCTTCTTCTGTGCCTAGGACCTCCTTGACTTCTTCAACCACATCATGCGGTGCCCCGGCCAGCGGATTCCAAAGGGTGGTTAGCACTGCGACCAACTGGAGTTTGCTGGATGCAAAGTGGCTGAGGAGCTTCAGCGCCAGGATCTCACAGAGTGTTGCCCGAGACGCCAGGACACTCGAATGGGCCAACTCTGTTGCAGCACGAGACAGAAAGTAGGACCGAGCAACCATGCAGACATACACAATGGACATGTTCTGCAGTCGTGCATACTTGAGTACCAGCGGTCGGACCACGGCAAAGTTGACGTCTGCGGCTGTGAGTTGCCTGTAGCAATGTGTCATGAAGAAGGTGTGGTCCATGAGTGCAACAACTTACTCCCAACTCAACGGAGTGTCTATGGCAAAGAAGTCAATGGCCATAGATAGAATGCTTGTGGACTGCACAAACCTATGGAGCTCTGCAGACTGAGTCAGGAGAGGACAACAAAGAGGGCAGTGGTACGACTGACCGTGACGTCGTTCTTCAAGTAGGGTATCAATGGAAAGACCTTGACCGTGGCCAGGAAATCTTGTGTTGGTGCGGCTGTTTGGTCGTAGTTCGCCTGCTCTTCAGAGTCCATGAAGAACAAGGTTGGCAACACGTTCAGCCTCGAGCCTTTCGGCTAAATTAACATAGTATGGACTTCTAAATTCGGATACAAGAATATCACAGGGGTGTTACTTCGGACCGTGCCAAATCGATACGTTCTTGTTCTCGAGAAGCCAATACTTAAACTTTGGTTCGTGTCCTGCCCTTCCTTCATCTTTCCTTTCTCTCGCACGAACAATGGGATGCTGTTTTTCAGAGCCAGTCGATTTTGATTCTGAAGTCAATCTCTTTCATTTCGAGCTCCATCGAGCAGTTGGAAAGGGCGCTTTTGGAAAGGTAAGTGGTCGTCACTGCCTCCGAACAACACTCACGCAATTCCACCCCTTCAGGTCAGGGTAGTCGAGCACAAAAAGACCAAGCAAGTATATGCGCTCAAGTACATCGACAAATCAAAATGTGTCAAACAAAAAGCAGTTGCTAATATAATCCAAGAGCGTCGCCTTCTAGAAGAGGCTCGTCCTGCCCACCGTCTCTCTATCCCTATCCATCAATTATTTTATTTCAGGTCGATCATCCCTTCGTTGTGAATCTACGATATGCCTTTCAAGATGACGAGAACTGCTTTTTTGTCCTGGACCTGATGCTCGGAGGTGACCTTCGTTGTAAGTCATGACACCAGGTTCCTTCGTATGCTGTGGCTTAGTTTCTTCCCCCCAAGTCCACCTTGAGCGCAACGGGAATCTCCCCGAGCCCGCCGTACGCTTTTGGATCGCAGAACTTACATCTGCCTTGGTGTACCTCCACAAACGGAGGATTATCCACCGGTACGCACCGTCCCTGTCCATCTATCCCCGGTGATGGAGCATCTTCGCTAGTGATATAAAACCGGATAATATTCTCCTCGACGGGGAGGGGCACGCGCACATCACAGACTTCAATGTCGCAATCCATTACTCAGAGCGTCGACTACACACCAGCGTCGCCGGTAGCATGGCCTATATGGCCCCGGAGGTAATCGGGAGGAAGGGATATACCTGGTGCATAGACTGGTGGAGTCTCGGGATTACCGCATACGAACTTCTATTCAGTCATCGGCCATTCGAAGGACGCACCGTCGAGAAGATGAGGAGATCTATAACGAACGACGCGTTAAAGTTCCCTGACGATGCAAGTCAGAAATGCAGTTCGTGTGGGGTCGACTTTATCCAGAGGGTAGGTGTTTGACACTGAGACATGAACAGTCACGAGACCTAGGCTACAGTTCCTTGAACGAAATGTCAGTCAGCGCCTTGGGTGTAAGCCCGGAGGTGCTGGCTTCCAGGACATCAAAGACCATCCATGGCTGTCAGGAGTGGATTGGAACAATCTGAGTTCCAAGCCAGCTCGGCCCCCATTTGTGCCCGACGTCAGTGTTCCAGTCCCGAATGCTGTGCACTTACTGATTTTATGGGTACAGGCAAAAAAAGCAAACTTTGATGTTACCCATGAACTTGACGAGTTCTTGATGGTGGAGAAGCCGCTGACCCACTCGAAACGCAAGGCTAATACTAACCTGGATAAGATGAAACCCGAGTTCAGACAACTAGAGGAGGAGTGAGCGTTTGCATTTCACATATGGTAATACCATACTAACGATCCCGAAGGTTTACTGTTTACGATTTCATGTCCTCGAAACGTATGTCATATTATCCTCACAATCAACCAGTTACTACGGTGGCGCGGACTTCCGAGTCACCTGAACGAGATCAGTTTGCCCCCACGCAATCGCATACGAACACTATTCAACCAACTGCCACGATTGCTGAACGGACACTGGCCGAACGCTCACTTGCCGGATCACCCGTCCCCGAGACATCCCGGCTAGATAACATACCTCTTGTCGCCACCTATTCAGGGTATCCATGAGTACGCCAGCAAGTTTTTTTTCGCTCCTAATTAAGCCATTGGCCATGTTATGTCAACAAAGAACACATTATTTATCCACCACAAATTGTTGCAGTCAATCCATTGTATACTGCTCAGAATTCATCTGCGTGCTCTACTGCTTTGCACGTAGGCATCATGAACTTGACTTCGAAAGGCTCCGCTGTAGTCTACATGTTCCTTAGTAGTGTAGTTCTCCTGACTTGGTGACATCCATTACACAATTCGACTCTTCACAATTAATTTATCTTCGACTTGCTTGGCGAATGCTTAACTTTGTCGTGTGCTCATCATCCGGCTGCTTCGGAAATGTGGTCTGATGTGACCGGCCTGAGATTATGCGTTGGATCCGGGTCCTAAAATGTACACGGATTATGGAGTAAGTGGCCGATTCTTAACAGCGGCGCTATATGGTAAACGCCGAGTGCAACTTCTCTAACAACAGTACTGTTGCATCGAGTGATGCCGACCTTGCTGAGCGAAATCCCTACTATAGCGACACTCTATCGGAGCGGCGCAATCATCCAGGCTGCGACTAAACCGTCACACTACCCACCTCGGATCAACACCTTGAACCAATTATCTCTTTAGTGAGTGAAATCCAGGTTGAGATGATCGATCGAACCCGAATCAATCTTTCTTCTGGGACGGAAGTAACGGCGACATAACCAAACTCGAGGTTGATGCGATCGTGAACGCAGCAAACTCGAGCCTGCTAGGTGGGTGTCTGCACGGATCACAGTAACACCCCTCGAGCGATCCTCGCATTGATAATCTGGCTGATGGCCCCTATCTTGAAGGCGGAGGGGGAGGTACGAAATTATCATCCTTTCTTCCCGAACAGTATAGCGACGCTCGCGTTCTGCAGTGGATGGTGCCATTCATCGCGCCGCCGGTCCAAGGCTCTTCCAAGAATGTAGGTCGGATAGCGTTCATGTCTTCAGTACTTTCTCATGGGCGGGGTCCAGGCCGGACATTAAACGGCTGCAAAACCGGAGGTGCAAAGATTACTGACGGATATAACCTTCCCGCGTATGTCGACGCCTCCTCATGCGACGTTTCTCACAACATGGACCGACGAACAGAAAATACGTCATCCATACCGTCGGGCCGGCTTATCACATTCATGAAGCCGCAGACTGCAAAACGTTGCTCGAGTCTTGCTACAAGGCATCTCTGGAGTTGGCCGTCGCCAACAAATGTGAAACTGTGGTGAGTATAAAACCTTCTCGGGCTCAGAAACCGTGAATAAACAAATGCATAGGCATTTCCCTGTATTTCTACGGGGGTATATGGTTATCCCATCAGAGATGCCACGGAAGTCGCGCTAAAAGCTGTCCGGGAAACGTTGGACAAGGAGAATGGTGGGAAGGTGAGTAGTGTAACACAGGTCAGGCATGGGAGATCGGTCGCGGCGAACTCAGGTCGCCTTATACAGCTCAAGCGCGTCGTCTTTGTTGTTTTCAGCGACAGGGACAGGGCTGCTTACGAGTATGTACTTATTGTTTTGAATCCTTGGTGTATCGAGTAAAGGCGCTTCCAGGCAGCTCATCCCCCTTTACTTCCCTCCGTCGGAATCAGAGGTGACAGCGGCCGACTAAAGAGAGGATTCAAGGTGTGGTATATATCGTGACCATTCTGAACTTGTAATAGTTATCTTTGACTGCACGCTGTGCCAAGTTGAATTCCCACTATGAAGTATTCTAATGACGTTAGCGCTGTTCCTTCGGCCTGCTCAATATCCGGAACGGTGTTCCTGGCCTATCTCCGCAGGTTTGCTGGAGGGAAAGTTCACTGAAAGTGCTAGTGCACACCTATCCCATGCACGATCCGGCGCAGGCCATCCACATGGACTATTTTTCACCAGCATGGCCTTCATTGAACCAGGCACTTCTGGTATATACCCCCATGTGTTGCAACCAATGCCTAGCATGGAACGATTCGATACAAATTCGAGGTGACGTTATCTGCCTGTCGAGACGTTCAGCGACGACCGGGGTGTTAAGGTGAGAGGTCCCCATAATTCTGAAACCAATCCTCATCAACATCCGCAGGGCCGCATGGTCGGACTATCATTGGCGGTGCCCGTGATTTGCGCTTTTTCTCCGTTTTTCCGAGTGCCGAGACATATACATGTGGACAGAAGGTCCTCAAGCCGATTGATGTGCCCTCAACTGCCCGAAATAGACCAAGATGACGGAACACGGGCATCCGGGAGGGTGTCTACAAACATACGCCCGTGACCCCGACGACTCAGAAGGCAAGAGTACGGCGGATCAGGATATGTGCAGATACGTGGCCAGAGCGAGGCCGATTTCCTCGTACGAAGTGATGGGTCGAAAAGTTGGCGAACCGTGGGATATTCCTGCGATGCCACGAAGCCATGTTGCTGACTTGATTATCTATGGACAGGCGCAATTTATTGCCGGTCTCAACAGTGAGTCAACGAGCCGGATCAGTTTCTATGGACACCAGATACGTGGCAAGTCATCAACTAACCATTATAGACTGCGGACGTACTGAATCGATCGGGCCCACCGCGGACCTCTGTGTATCACCCATCCCTGACGCAGACGGACGCGGCTGGTTCCATTATCTTCATCTCATGATCCACCGCAAGAAACCCCCGATGTGCGAAGCTGGGTCGTTTGTGGCTCCGTTCTGCGTCTTGTCCACGTTGGAAGCTTCACTCCCCCGAGCGAAAACCAAAATTTGGCTGTTCAGAGAGTTGTTATCAGAATGATCCCGATGAACGATATCTTCTCGTTAACCGGGTACTCGTCTCGAAATTCTGGCTAAACCTGTTTTCAGGGTGGCATTACGGGTTGGATGTACAGATCGATCGAACGACCCCGGCCGGATGCGTTCCGTTAGCACAAGCTACCAATAGTTTCGGGCTCACGCATTGATTGGGATGACCAACGTCGGTGGGAATTCGTACTTATCCTCTATTTGCCGGACCGCAAGAGACTTTATCGTCATCGCGATGTTCTTCCCAGAAGCAAGAGGTAAGTTTCTCTCGAAGTTTAGGCTTCGGTTACATGTTGTACTCGTACTAGCCTGTCAAATAGGTAAAACCTTGGAGGGGATCGTTGGTCATGTTTGAGGACGAAATTGATACCAGGTGCGTGCTTGGAAGATAGGACAAAAGTATTGCTTATACCATGCTAGGTTGTTAGGACGATACAGTTGTGGACACTGGAGGATGTAAAGGCCGTTATCCGGAAAGTAACATCACCACAGTAGTTTGAGTCAGGGGTAAAGACAAATATAGAAGTTTCATCCGCCACCTCGATGAATATGTTTTCAGTGTCTGACACTACCTTCCCTCCAAGGTCAAGACATCTGTATCGACCCTGCCCTACCGAATCTGTGCACCACGTTTGCGTCACTTGCAGGGTCGTTGCCGGAGATCCCTGAGCTGGGCATGCACACCCTCGTAACTTTACCAGTCGAGGTATGGGCCCTATTGATTACTCGTCTCTCGAAAAGTCCGGACCCTGACCCCACACCAGCTATTATACGAAATCCAGCTCTTTGCAACCTCCCACACGTTCCCACAAACCTGCAAGGCTCTCCATGACATTTTCTCATCCTCCCCCCCATCCTACCGCGCACAATACCTGCTGGCGTGCACAGACGCATCCCATATCCAGAAGGATACCATTGTCACGAAAATACTACGCTATCCGATATGCACCAAAGACGTCCTCGAGGCCTATTTCCAGAGGAGGACGCCCGGAGAAACGACGCGATCGGCGCCAGAACTGCCAAGAAGGCTTTTTCGCGCGCTCACCCGCAGATCGACGGCGGACTGGTCTGATCGCGATGTCCCGCTGCCCTTTCTGCGGTATCTGTATGCCTGTCTGGATCTGTGCCCACCGAATGCAAACGCGCACGACGGGTACGCGTTGACCAAGGCTGTACAGGTCGGGTTCGTCCCGCTCGTACGGTTCTTGTTGGATCACGGGGCTACTCCGGCGTGGAAATGTAATCTTTCCATCATCATCGCCATCCATCGCAAGGACCTCGGCCTCGTCAGGATGCTGGTAGAACGAACGGACACGGAAACGTCGTCCCCCCAAAGAAAAGTCAGCGAAAAACGAAGAAGGCTGGAGGATAGAGTTGAGGTTACGCCAGAGATGCTTAGAGCCGCGGTCAAGTGCAAAGCGCAGGATATCGTCGAGTACTTTACGAGAGAAAAGGGATGTATACCTGACATGCAAACGTTGCTGTTGATGAGATGATGAATGGGTCGTTCTAGGGCGAGACGTGTGATGGTCTTATCAGCAGAAGACAAAAATGAGGACGAGTACATATATGGTCATCCTCCGATACAGACTGCAGCAGCTTGCTAATGACACATCTATGGGTGCGTACTCATCCGCAGCAAAACAGGTTCGAGGAAACTAAGGGAGGCTATGCAAAATGATACCTGTGATGAGGATGAGAAGATCCGTGGGGAGTCTGGAGCAAGCGTGCCTCACACAAACAATGAGAATTTGGTACACGGGGAGGATTAAATGTCATCGATGTCGATTTCCCCTTCGTCGCCGAACTCGAATGTACACTCGCCATCCTCTTCGGGGAATGTGTCTGTCTCGTTGATTTTCGCGCTTTCCGGGAGCTCGCCATAAGCTTTCACTGTGTAGGTCGAGTCAGTGATGGATGATCGCGATAACGTCAAGATAATGACTCGCAATTTCTAGCTTCATCAGCAGTGTACTTGACGATGACATCTGCCTTGTCGTCTTGGAAATCACGAAGCGAAAGTAACACGATATCTCCCTGGTTGATCCAGACCTGGGAAGCTTGTCGTCAAAATAATCAGAGAAGCTGAACGAGGCAAACACGTGCCTTCTTTCGCATCTTCCCTCTAATGTGGGCTAATCGCTTCTGACCATCAAAGCACTGGGCTTCCAGACGCCCGTTACCGAGCATTTTGGTGACTTGAGCATACTCCTGACCATCTTCACGGAAGACGAGTTCACGTTTGTCGTCGTCGTTCTCATTCTTTCCACGCCTACGGTTCTTTCCACCCTGTGAAACGGGGTGAGCAACTGGACGAGCAAGGACAGACAGCAGAAAAACGAACCTTGCCCTTGTTCTGTGCACACGATGGGAGTCAGACGCGGGTACTGAGGGTATTGGGTGGATCATACCTTTGGCATTGCGTGTCAGTAGTTTTTCTGTAAAAACCAACGAGTGATGAACTTGTCGACCCTACGAGCGTTTGAAACGTTGGCTGTTGGATGACTTGTGTGATCAGAATCGGATTTGGTATTGCAGTACTGTGGCAGTGCACTTGAGTAATCCAAATAAGGGAGACTCGGCGAGTTCTCCAACCCGTTGGTCAGCGGCGTAGCGAGATCATCCCGACTCATTTTGATAATATAATATGATGTTAGGAGCATTGATTCTGACCCTCTCCGTTGCAATGTGACGAAGACCGAGCAGTTATTCGGATATTTCAATCACGGGCACGATTCTCGGCCAAGAATTCCTCCACGGATGCCACGGTCAGTGGGGATGCCCGTACTTTCTTCCCAGGAGAGATCTCAAGATGAAGGGATGTTGAACGCCAGCCACAGCAAGGTTGGGTCGGACAATATTCGGTGCCATTCCCGGATCCAAATTAACCCGACAGCCTCCGTTCACACCTCTTTCAAAGGGAGCATGCTAACCTTGTTCCTGTGTGCATCGCAGGACTGATTCTGACCAGCTTCTATATCATCCAGTGTCTTTGACGTACCCTACTAGTCATTTCATCACAGCAACTTCTCGAAGCGGATCTTCCAGTATTTATCAGGGGTCAAATCCCTCAATTGCGGCTCTCCGCCACCGATGGCTTGGGGATGTCCACCCATTTTTAAACATTTCCAAAGTGTGCCCGATGCCCAGCGCCTCGGAAATAGGAAACAAGATGAACCTTGACAAGAACGTGTGATATGCATGAAGGATCGATAAACACGCAACACACGCTCTGCAGCATTGCCTAGATTCGCCATGCATGATCCACCAGGGAAAAGGCGAGAGCCTTCACCACCGATGAACTCGGGACTTGTTCCCAGCATGGGTCTGCAAGAGGGAAGACTGTCTGGAATGAGAAAGGGAGTGACCAAATTTACGGGTCAGATGTTGAGTTGGGAGGGTACATGCGCTTCAAGTGTCTATATTTACGCAGGGAGTACAGAGCCAAGGTTTCTACGCAAGGTAAGGTTCGGTCTTATAGGGTTCGGAGAAACATACCGTTCTTGATGTATTCTCCAAAAGAGAGTGCTCTCTCTATCTCTGCCTCGTCTTTCAGGTCTCGGTTCTCTGTGTGGGCATAAGCGGTGAGCTTGGCATAGAATGGAGGGATGGAAGAGGACCAAGGGTCATGAAGGACGCACTTTCGTAGAGCTTTCTTAGCTTTCCATTAAAGTCATAGCTGGTGGACGCGAATATGTATCAGCATGGCAACGAACAACATCGAACCTACGAAGGCTCATAGTCGCGCCCGAGACGATGGAGCTCCTTATAGAGGGCAATGGCGCGCAAGCGCTGAGACGGTCTGGTCGCCATGGAGAGCCGGGGTGCGGGGCAAATGTATGGAACAGGTCCGCGAGGAATGTGGCACAAATCAGGCAAGTGTTCGATGGCGTCGCAACGGAGAGGGATCTACACTCGTTTCGCGAGTTAAGCGGAGTCAGACTGGAAGGAGGACTTCGCTTCTCGTGGCATAGCATTTAGAATCTTCCAGACGTCAAATACGGAATTGGAACGGCGATGTAAACATTCTAGTTTCTTATATTAGGTCGTGCGGTATGTTCCGGGTGCTAACTGCACCCAGTCAGGCTATCCCTGTGGGCGGCCGGCTCAAAGGACAGATCCTGTAAGCGATGCATCCCACAGGGAGGGCTCCCGAGAACGGGTGACATGGCTGTGGAAGGGGGCATGCGGGCAGTGGCGCATGTGATGGCTCGCAAAGAGAAGGATTAGTCATGTTCGCGTAACTACGCTGATAGGGTGGATATGCAAACGTGCAAGGCACATTTCGAACTGCCTTTGTAGTCACTCCGTTCTCATCAACCCAGCTTATAAACCCTACCCGGAGATGTGCACTGCACGCTCGTACATTCCCCCGCGACCTCGCAATGGCCAACGCAATCGAGCAGCTCTCCGATCACGACTCTTTCCCCGGCAAGCCACGCGCCGACGTTGCTGCCCTCAATGAGCGTCGTCGTGCTGCCCTCGCAGAGATCGATAATGCCCCCTTCTCGTACGTACCTTCTCCTTCCTTACTCCTTATCTCATATTCTCGCATAGTTGGTTCCACGTCAAGGTCTGCTTGGTCGCAGGGGTCGGTTTCTTCACCGACGCGTGAGTTTGTTCATCGTCTTCGCAGCACCATCACGTGACACTCTCATAGCTATGACATCTTCGCTATCAACATCGCTGCGACCATGCTCAACTATGTCTACGGTCAAAATGGTATGTTTGCCTATCTGTCTTGTCTTTCCCTTTCCCTCACCATCCGCACAGCCGTCCTCTCCAATTGGCAAGCTACTGGCATCAAAGCTGCCACCCCCGTTGGCAATTTGTTTGGACAGGTCATCTTCGGTTGGCTTGCGGACGTCCTCGGTCGCAAGCGCATGTGTATGTAAACCACCTCATCGTGCCCGTTATCGTTCTTAGATCTACTTAGATGGAATTGAGCTCATGATCATGATCATCGCCACCTTTGGTCAGGCCCTTTCCGGCCAAGCACCCGCAGTCGGCATTATCGGTGTCCTCATCGTATGGCGGTTCATCGTCAGTGTTTCCCTGCGTTCAACCCACCCCCACTCACCGTTCCTTTACCAGATGGGAGTTGGAATCGGTGGTGACTACCCACTCAGTGCCATCATTTCTTCCGAGTTCGCCGCCACACGCATTCGTGGTCGTCTTATGACCGCCGTCTTCGCCTTCCAGGGTTGGGGTCAATTAAGTACGTTTGTCACTCGATTCCAGATTCGCTCAAACGAGCCTTTCATCAGCTTCCACTATCGTCTCCATCGTTGTTGTTGCCGCATACAAGGATGCCATCCTTAACTCCCCCTTCCCCTGTGCTGTACCTATCGACTACTGTTGGCGTCTCCTCATTGGTCTTGGATGCGTTCCCGGTGTCATCGCCCTTTACTTCCGTCTCACTATTCCCGAGACTCCTCGTTTCACCATGGATATCGAGCGCAACGTTGAACAAGCCACCCATGACATCGATACCGTGATTACCTCCAGCAAGTACGTCGAGGATGATGATGCGGTTGTTTCCCAGCGCGTCAAGGCACCTCGTGCAACCCGTGCCGACTTCATTGCTCACTTCTCTCAATGGAAAAACGGCAAGGTTCTCCTCGGCACGGCTTATTCTTGGTTCGCACTCGATGTCAGTCGAACGTACCTGAATTAGCTATTCGTCCTAACTTGTCTCTAGATCGCTTACTATGGTCTCGGTCTCAACAGTTCCACCATTTTGACCGCCATTAAGTTCGGTGGCGGCACGGCCAAGAAAGGTACCCCTCTCAATGTCTACCAGACTCTCTGGAATGTTAGCATCGGAAACCTTATTATCACCCTTGCTGGTCTTATTCCTGGATATTGGGCATCCTTCCTGGTTATCGATTCCTGGGGCCGCAAGCCTATTCAACTCATGGGTTTCTCCATTCTCACCGTTCTCTTCATTATCATGGGTATGTCGTTGCACCGACTGCGCGGATGGGTACTCAGTCTTTTCAAAGGCTTCGCTTACGACAAGCTCACTGCCACGTCGTCTAGCACAGATGCTTTCGTTTTCCTGTATTGCCTGACGAACTTCTTCCAGAACTTTGGTCCTAACACGACCACTTTCATCGTTCCTGGAGAGGCATTCCCCACCCGATACCGTTCGACTGCACATGGTATTTCCGCAGCAAGCGGCAAGCTCGGTGCTGTGATTGCCCAACTGGGTTTCAACCAGTTGGTCAACATCGGTGGCACAGGCAGATTCATTCAACACATGTGAGTGTTATTTGCGTTTCATCTCCAGAGCCATCTCAAAGATCGTCTTCGTGTAGCATGGAAATTTTTGCCGCATTCATGCTTACGGGAATCTTCTCGACACTCCTCATCCCAGAGACCAAGCAAAAGACGCTCGAAGCGCTCTCCAACGAGGACCAAGAACAATATATCACCGGTGCTATCACTGCCTAGATTGTGGAACGCCCCTCCGTCGGACTCACTTATTAAATAACCATGTTGGATCCCTTGTCAATTTTGCACGACCACCCGTGTAATTAGTCTTCTTGTAATATGCAATACCATCTTGGTTGGATTTGCGCCGATCAATAGTTTATACGAATGTACCCCTGACAGACTTGGAGCTGCGCTGTCCTGCACATACTTGAGATGAAATATTTATCATGTATTTGATGCTCGTGAACTTGGCGTCCGGCCAGATGCGTGACTACAGAATGGAAGCCACTTTGCAGACGTGCTGAAAGCATCTGCCCGCGTTAGGTGGGGCAACAGTGTTTCGTGACATTGGAGTACAGGCTGAGGTTTCCAAGTACATAGATATCGATACCTTTGTACCTACGAAGACTTTGGTTTCTTTTTCTGATGGTCATGGATTAGCCGCCATAGGAGGTGCAGCAGGACCGAGATGGACTCACATAAGCGACTGCATCGAAATCATACTTTATGCCAACCTCGGCCAACTTGCGTTTCCGTTCCTCTTGGCGCTTTATCAGCCGTCTTTCTGCACGTTGTATGCTCTCCTCCGTGCGAGACTTGGTGTCGGAAAAGACGTCGGCACACATCCTTGCAGACATGTCTTCGCTCACCTTGTTGTGTTGCACCCGGGCTATACGATCACGGGGGGCCGGTCTCCATTTTCGGTTTGCACCCACCCACAGCTCTGGATGGACCTCGTCCTTGGGTATTACCTTGCATTTGAGTATATGTCCCATAAGCAAGTAATTGTCCATCGTCTCCGCAACGATCTGCGCAACGGAGGACGAGTCAAACTCGAGGAACGCATAATGTTTCGACTTTCCAGTCTGGAACACGCATCAACGTCTTGGAAAAGGAATGCGGAAAGATGCCGACCTTTTTGTTACGGGACACACGTAGACGCAATACCTCGCCGAATTGCGAGAAATAGGCCCGGAGTTGATCCTCGTAAAAGCCGTGTGGCAGACGGCTGATCGATACGACGCCCTTGTCGTGTTTCTGTGGTGCGATGAGCGTATGCGAGCGGTAAAGTGGCTAATTGGTGCGCACTTGTTGGCGCTGGGCCCTTTCTAGCCTTTTCTGTACCGTCGCGTCGTCCTTGGCGACGGTAGGTAGCTTTCCGACATCAATGCCATGGTCTACGACGACTTCCTCGTCGGAAGAGTCTTCTTGATCGGTAGAAAAGCCGTACAGGTGGTCCTCGTCACTCATATTGTTTCGAGGGGAGGACCTACTGTACCGAAACAGGCATACATCCTTCAGACTAACACATCACAACAACTTGCGTTTCTTTCACCCTACTCGAACCCGGGATGGTGCCCAAGTTTGCTAACCCACATTTACTATCGCAGGACATGGAGATGACCACGCGTGCAGAGATTGCTGATCGGGCCGGGTTGAGCTTCGTTCATGAGAATAGTAACACCCTCAAACGCGACCTGGACAACATCCTCCAAGGCACATGGGCGGATGCCCTCGCAGAGGCATCCAGACCATCAGGAGTGAAAAAGCATCAGGCGACCGCAGAAAGCCCTCAGAACGAAGATGGTCAATTCGGTAGGGATTGTTGGCACTCGTGAACGTTCATCCTCAAACATCCAATAGAATTTCGTCTCGTATCGAGCATGAAACGTCCACGGTACATCTTTCTAGACCACAAGCCATCGTCTCCGCCCGTGTATGTACTTTTTGAGCCTAGTTACCATGATGTAGTTCACCGTCTTTGCCAGTTGCAAAGGGCCCGAATGTGAGGATGACGCCTTTCAAGCTGAAACGCGGAGGATACGCGCGCTATCTGTCGCACTGGAACTAAATGGATTGAAATGTACTACCGATCCAGCATGTCGGATTGATCGCAAGGTTGTACACTACCGACGTCGTGTGTGATGTCACGACTGAGACTCATTCACTATATAGCCCGCCACCGTTGCGAACAAGCTGCCGCTAGCCGACATGGCTTTCCCTCGACCGCCACCTCCTTTGCTGGTCATCGAAGAGGCTCGGACGAGGAAGACCGACCGGCAAGCTGGAGGTGGAAATTCACAGCCCCCCGTAGCGTCACTGCATGAACACTGGCTGTCTTGCCCCGTCTTACCTGTGTCATCCGATCTCGGCTATAGAAGAATGCGAGGCAAGAAGCGTCAAACGGCCGGTAAAGAGAGACCACCGCCCGCATATTGGAGACCATCGATTGAACTGCGTGGAAAGTGTATGAACCATGCGTTGGGCTACCCGTCTAACTGGGCCCCTGACCGTCGATATGTACGGGATACGATGAAAAAGGGAATCGAGTCCACCTCAACATGTCATGCTGTGCAACGATAGGCGTAAGCCAGAGTGGCATCATGACTGCATTGTGCACCACGACCCTCACCATGTCTGGCACACACACAGTCCCCGACCTTCCCTACAGCAACGATGCGCTCGAGCCGTATATCATTGCAGAGATCATGAGGCTACACCATGACAAGCACCACAAGGCTTACGTCGACGCCCTCAATGCTGCCGAGAACAGCTATGCCAAGGCCACAACCCCTAAAGAGCGCATCGCACTTCAGTCTGCCCTCCGCTTCAACGGCGGTGGTCACATCAACCACTCCCTCTTCTGGAAAAACCTCGCGCCTCCCCCAAACGGCACGCGTGTCAAGGGTCATGGTGGCATTATCAAGGATGGCCCCTTGAAAGACGCGATCAAGCATCACTTTGGCTCCGTCGAAGAAATGGTCAAGGAGTTTAATGCTACCACCGTGGCCGTTCAAGGTTCTGGCTGGGGCTGGCTTGTGTGTTGCTCAAAATGATGCTTGCCCCCTTCTTCTCACATCCTGGTAGGGCTGGAATCCCAAGACAAAAGTTCTCGAGGTTGTCACCACGGCTAATCAGGACCCTCTTCTTACTCATGTACCCATCATTGGCGTGGATGTCTGGGAGCATGCGTACTACTTGCAGTACTTTAATGCCCGGGCTGCGGTAAGTGAATACATGCGTGCACGAGATTAGACTGACTCGTGTCTCACGCTGTCAGTACCTCGAAAAAATCTGGAACGTCATCGACTGGGAGGAGGGTGAAAGGCGACACAACGATGCCGTATCCGGCTCCAAGCTGTAATTGTAAGGACGTCACAAAAAGGAGCGTCTTTCCCAAGGAAATGTATTTGTATCATGTACTCCGCAGCGTCTGCAATTCTGATAGGCTCATTCTTGTCCCTGCGATGCACCCGAACAAGAATGGTCCGTGAGAGGTCGCCGGGCGTAATGCACCAATACATGTGAGTCGGTCGATCGCCCGAATGTCAATTTAGGGCGGCCGTCGAGCCGTTCCTGGTGTTTCTGCGCGCCAGGGGCTGACTGATGATTGAATTCACCTGGTGCCTCGGAGATATTTACGGGTATAGTAGAAGCAGGTCACACACGACATTCCCACTTCTGCCCTCCACGCTCGTCGAGGGAGAAATGCGTGCAGCATCATTGGGCTCGGTGGTAACACACAGTTACCTCCGACAGACTGACGTGACGGCCACGAAACAAAGTGTACAAAGGTGTGTGTCGGTGATCATGGGAATGGGACCTTTCCCAGCTCCACGATGAAAATTGCAGTGACTGGATGCAATGGTCTCGTCGGCCAACCTGTCGTCCGGAGTGCCCTCCGATCAGGTCATGTTGTCGTCGGCATAGACAATGTCACAAGGGACGACGGGGCGTTCCGTTACGATCCGCGGTTTACCTTTGTCCTCGCTGACCTGACCGACTTTGACGAGGCGTTCAGAGCCCTCGGGGGTTCCGACGCCATCGTGCATCTCGCCGGGATCAACCAACCGTTCGACTACAAGGCCAACACCCACAACCGGTGAGACACCCCTGCGTCGCCAACGGCGTACCCTGAGATAACATCTGTCTGTTGCACAGCAACGTGGTCATTAGCTGGAACGTGTTGCGCGCCGCAGCAGAGGTAACGTCGTCTGTGAGGTCGCGCGTCTGGCTGACCCAATTGGTCGCAGCTCGGGATAGAACGTGTAGCGCAAGCGTCGTCCGTGAACGTCCTTCGCGCCGTGTTCAGCGTCCAGCCTCAATTCGATTACTTCCCGATAGACGAGTTTCATCCAACGTGCCCGGACGAACCGTACGGACTCTCGAAGTTGTGAGGAATCGCCCGTTGTCATGTTTCAAATGCAATTGATCTTATGTGTGTCTGCCTCGCAGGATTGCCGAGATGCAAGCTGACACGATCGTGCGGAGGTACTCGAATATGCGGGTGGCTAGCCTCCGGCTTCACCATTCATGCCCGACGAGGGCATGGGCCTACCTGAAGGACTATGAGCGTCAAAAAGGCGACCTCTGGAGTTATGTTCAGCAAGACTCGGCGGCAGAGGCATTTGTGAGGGCCGTGACTACGGAGAATGGCGAGTGGAAGGGGCATGAAACGTTCTTTATCGTTGCGCCTCAGGTCACAGCCGACGAAGGCTGGTTGGAACTCAAGCAACGGTACTTTCCAGAAGTCCCAGTAAGGGAAGGATGGGTCAGCGGAGGGAGCGGCTTCTTCGACTGTAGTAAGGCGGAACGCTTTTTTGGGTGGATGCATACAGATTATGCATAGCAGTTCATGACGATGACAGCCGTGTAATCCTAGAGCCTACGCAGGGTGTAGGAATGTCTGCAACTATACAAGGGTCAGGAATGCATCTGTTGAACAGCGAGAAAAGTCACACATATTCCTCGTAATGATGTAACACTTCACGAAGCTGTTTCCTTGATATCTCTGCGCGGTAGAGAATCTCATCATCAGTCCGCTTCCCATCAAAGTATTGGTTGATTCTGCGAGACGAATCAGGAGGGGCATCGTCAAACAGCTCGAGACCAACACTCACAGTTCGAATCGCCTTGCAATGTGTTCGTCTTTGCCCTCTGACATCGCAGCAAGCCACCTCCGCTCTAGCGGAGACGCAGTTCCCGGGTCACTAATCATAGACGGAGAAAAAGTATCCTCAGGAGTTCCCCATCCAACATTGTCCTCGTCGGATTCCTCCGTGTCCTGGTCATCTTCCCTTTCCTTGTCACCATACGATTCAGAGACCTCGCTTCCCAACTCCAACTCGACCGAAGAAACACGCCTGGAATAGCGTCGCGCGCTCTTCGGCGACAGCGAGAGCCACGCGATGCCGGGATTCCCAGTTCTCTTGTCTACTGGTGAATCAGGCTCCAAAATTCTGCTTGGCCTGCATCCGCGGACTTGTCGACCCCTCAATCGTTCTAGCTTTCGTGCATGCACCTCACGGACGCGAACCTTGAGCTCCGACGTCGCAACAATCCGAACGTGGAGATGAAGAGTACATAACAGGTCGTGCTTCAACATCCAGAGTACAACGTCGTGATACAGAGCAATGTGTTCTTTGGAACGGACAACAGCGGCGAAGAAATGATTGTCGGTCTGATTGGAACTTGCCACAGAGATGGTCGCGAGTAGGGATGGAAGTGGTGGAACGATATGTTGAGGAAACATTTCTTTGAATTCGGTAGATAGTCGGGACAACCTTGACGTAGCAGTTTGGGATGAAGGTCTCTCTAAGAAAGAGTATTTCCACGTACGGAGTATCGAATCTGGGAGGGAGGGTAAATACAGTCTTTAAACCACTGTGAACGACGTCGACAAGTTTTGCCCTTCTGTGATGAACAAGCCAGCGGACTGCTGGGAACACCTCGGTTTCCAAGTCCCAGTCCAGCAAGCTCGCCATATCTGCAAGCCTGTAAACGCGGATGTTGGCGTGGGTGATTTGGGTTAGGGAGTGCGAACATACGAAAGAGTAACGGAAGCGGTCTCAAGGAATTTGATCAGACGGTCCGCCTGATCCCTTTCCTCAGGTCTCACGTGTGGACCCCTGAGGTTTGTATATGGATCAAGGGCATCGTCGGCGTCAAGAAGAAGTAGGCTCTTCCACGGAGCGAACGCAGGCAGACGCCACCCAAAGCTGAGATCGCAACCCCATACCCTTGCTTCATCTTCGTCTTCCTGTTGGTCTGCAAAGTCGAGTTCATATTCTTCTTCATTGTGCAGAAGATGGTCTAAATAAGGAGGGAGTTGCAACTCCAAAGGAAGGTTGTTGAGCGTGATGCATGCCATTGATGATGACTTGATAGATTCGAAGAGTGTTTTCATCGCCGCCGCGATGGAAGAAACCTGAAGGGCATGCGAGACATAGTTTGAAAAAGCCTCGCCTGCCACCGTCAGCTCACCCTGACCAGGATCTCAAGGGTTTGATACCTTTGGCGATGTAATCCGCCTCCAACGTGCCTAGAATATCACACTCTGCCTCCGCGAAGTTGGAAAGCACTTGTTCTTGGAATAGCACCGCCGCGACGGTAAATGCGATCTGATCATAGATCACATGGAAGTACTTGGCAATATTGCCATTTGCTGATGACGATGGATCAGGTAAGTCCAGTACCAGGACGAAGTGGAACATATGCAGCCACGAATTACGGTTCTGGGGTGCGGGGCGCGATTCCCCGTTGATGGACCTCTCGGATTTGTTATCATCTCCATCGCGATTTCGTGAACCTCTTCCCCTAGAACTGGACTTGCTCTTCTCTGATTTGAAGCGCCATATCCCATCGTCATCCGCCGAGACTGGGTGGCCGATAAATGCCAAGTCATCGATGACAAGCTCGAATTTCTGATGGCAAAGAGTTCTCTGCGGACACAGCATTTTGGATAGGAATTGCGTCGGATAATCGAAAATGCTGTGGTATTCGTCAGCTACCGTACCCTCTTCATTTTCGTCATCAAATGAGTCCCCTTTGGTGGGTGAATTGCGGCCAGACGGAGGGAGCTGCGCATTTCTGGAAAAGGATCTCGTCCGGTCGCGTGCACCAGACGGCGCCCGCCATACATAGTTATCCACGTCCCGGGGGGGGTCGTGGGTGGAGTGATTGCCTTGTTCGAATGGGCCCGCAGTGCCGGTGGCGATGTTATTATGATGAGCTACCCTCCACGGGTTGTCGAGCTCGGGTCCGCAGATATGAGGCAATGGACGTATCAGCCTCGACGAGGACTTAGGTACCGGTGGCCATCTGAACACTAGACTGGGACCCTTTGCGGACGAATTGACGAGTAGGAGGGACAAGAGAGTCTCTGCCATTTACGGTGATCGTCGAGAGAATTGGCGCCGTTTTAGGAGCACCCGGCGCTCTAAACTGTCACTGGTTAGACACCATGCGTAGAGTAGTTAACGCTGGGCACACCGTCCTAGTGTCCCAAGAGGATCGACTGTCTAGTTTTCTTATGACGCAAGCGAGAGGTGGTGGTAGGACTAGACAATTCTACCGAGGTTGTTCCGCGTAACACCCGTTCAATAAGCATCTAGGTCACACCCTATGTAGAAATACCGACGGCGTCGATGGACTGGGCCATCACCAGCAGCACAGCTTATAAAACGAGGAAACGCGTCTCTTGTCAGATGGGTGCTGCAGAAAAAAAGGGCGCTGGTCCGGGAGATGTCGCCTTCCTGCCCGTCTCCACCATCCTTGACCGATGATGCTCGGTATGTGTTCATCCACGTTTTCCATGCCCTGGCTCTTGCCATCGCGATTTCCTCCTGGGGCTAATCACCCGCTCCTGATGCAGCTACATTCTCCACGCACGAGGACCATCTAGGCTCTTCCTGACCGTTGTTGCAGAGTTGTGGTAGGGTCCACTTGTGTAATCAGCGCATATGTTCACCTTTTTATTGTTTCTAGATAAGCACGAACATCAACAGTACACGATGTTCGAGTAGCGCAAACCATTTCGGTGGAGGATATAGGTGAATTGGCTTTGTGTCAAGTCCGAACGTGGTGGCAAGTACGTGAGCTTGGCCTTTCGATTGTATTACTGATTCTTTGAACAGGCTCTCATGCCGCAAACCCATCCGGTTGATTACCGTAGTGGCAATTGCGGATGATCTAGCCTCTGGACCTGGTTTCCGAACCAAGCGGCAGACTGTATTTCCCCTCATTTCTGCTCATTCGTGCAATTTCTATCGTCTTCAGCTTTTTGTATCGTTCCAATCATTCTGCTTGTCTCTCAGATAGTATGTAGGGTTGACTCCGGTCTATCATTACTAACGTGTTGTTCAGCGCTATGTTATTTCTGTACGCTCGCCGCTTTGTTTGCGTTCTCACATTCGTGGTCTTTCCATTCTCTCATCATTGCCTGATTGTGCTATAGTTTCAATGGCTAGGCTTCCTCTTGTTCACTCTTGAACTGGCCCATTGCTTCCCGATTCTGCATCTTTTTCGCTCTCGTTCACTCCGTTGAGCTTTCTGCGTGCTTTGTCGAGGGTAGCCGTACTACTTATCCTACGATATATTATCCTGTATTGCAAGGCTCGGAGGGAATATATTATACTATTAGCTTGAGTGCCGGCCCGTGGCCAGCAACTCAGTCCCGGCTTTAAATAAGATCCATGAGATGTCCATGTAGTCCCCCACCCGAAATATAGCCAGAATCCTGCGCATTTTACAACACCAAAGATCTACAGTACTGTAACACCCTAGTTTTATCGGTTTTGTGAGGTATCTCTGCTCAGCGTTTCAGGGTTCTCTGCTTCTCCGCGAACTGCACGATCTTTCTGTCGACAAACATGCCCTTGCGCTCTCGCACGGCATCCATATACTCCTTTGCTAAGTTTGACCGGTCTGCTTTTTCACCCAGATCTTCTAGCTCCTCCTCGGTCGTGGGGACCCAAAACGGATCTTCATCGAGCATTTCATATCTATCCGCTTCCTTTCAGTACCTTTGATCCCACGTGAGTTAAATCGATTATGACCTACCCGCTGAATATCAACTGAGGACTTGCCGCACCCGATGTCCTCTTTCTTATATCTTAAATTGTTGCAGTCAATCACCGTAATCGAGGTCGAAAACTCGCCTACCATCTGCAAACCCGAAGCTTTCCACCACAGGCAGCAATGCGGAGACGGTAAAGTAGGATGTACCCTCTTTCATTTCTTCGCCTACAATCCGGCCCCGCCGTTTTGCCACCACACCATACACCTTCCCAAGGACGTCGGCTGAAAGTGACATCGGTGGATGAGTCAGCAACGGACCAGGTACCAGTAACTTACTAGAGGCTTGGATGTCACACGAATACATCGCCAGCTTGAGTCTCGGTGACCAATCCAGCAGAGCATTCCTGCACGTATCTCTCACGGCTGATATCACTGATCCCGTCACTTGTGTCAACCTATTCTGAGCTGCTCGAAACCCTCATGAATCGCTAATTTCACCTCATATGGGATCAAACTCACCGATTTCCCTCTCCAGACTTTCGGCGTTAATTTGGACATCTTCGACGAAGTAAGCAACTCCCTCAACAGGTTCCGCACAGAGCGGACCCTGGAAGGTGGCGAGCTGAAATCCGGTCTCGATATGACCAGTGAAGTCAGAGTCCTTGTGCAAGCTGTCCTCCATACGGGAGCCATCTGAAACTTGATCCGGCATCAAGCGTCGTTTGAGTCTGCGATAACAATTATCATACGGTGCTGCAAGACGATGAAAACAGCGCACGATATGGGAACAACATCTTTACGGGCGTCAATTAAGAGGCAACCTCCAGCGCCCTGTGGACCGAATGTCCAGATCCTATCAACAATATTCACCCATTCACCCCCCGCTTCGGTACATTTCTCCTTCATGGCAGCCCAAAATTGTTCCGGTTTAACACTTGGAGCGCGTACTAGATTTCCCTGCATCTCAGGGCGGTCTACTTCGGTGACCACAATGCTATCCCCATCAGAAAGGTTCCGGTCCATGGGTTTGCGTTCCTGTATCAATGATCTAAGCGTTGACAAGTTTTGTTGGATAAAAAGGAGAATACTATTCGGCAGAGGCGCAGATCGGAAAGTAAACGTGACAATATTCTGAGAACTTGTGCCTTTCATCGTCCCGCGGATGGCATTGGGTGTCTTTGGAGGTGCCATATCTGGAAACGTTGAGGAACAAATACGAGGCTGAAGACATAAGAAACTCACCCAAGACCTTGACAGCGGTCTCACGGAATGGGACAATAGGTTTGGAAGCCTGAATCTCTACTTTCGCAAAACGCTCACGCAGGTCCTTCAGGCATCTCTGTAGGAATTATTGTATGTGCGAGGATAGGAATAAATACAACAAACAAGCATACCTCCAAGTGCAATTCCCCGGCTGTGAGAATGACATGCTCGCCAGTTTGTTGCTGAAAAGTCTCCACACATGGGTCTGCTTGCGCCAACAAGGAAAGTCCAGTGACCAATTTTGGCATGTCAGCAAGATTTTCCGGCTCCAGCACGACGCGTACGATAGGGGGTGTCTAGGACACGCGGACTTAGTGCGTGGGTGGATGGTGATAACACGGCGGGACATACCATCCTAATGGTGCTCCCGAGATTGATCAGACATTCCTGATCCCGCTGAATACTGCTATCTTGAAAAATTCCAGCCTCCCGGGGGGAACAAAGAGTCGCGTTTCTCCAGACTTTGCCCTCCAGCCCCCTGATCGCAAAGGTGTTTCCGGCTCTGACGCTAGCGACTGGCTGTAACTCACGCCCCATCATAACGTACAAACTTTCTACCTCTGCGACCACGAGGTTATTCACATTCGCAGGGTGATCGGGCGATAAAGTGGTGTCGTATTTGGGTAAGACGCAATATATTTTTGCTCCAACCTTGATGGTCCCAGAGTACAACCGGGCGAAACCCAGAAGCGTTTCGTCATTGGCCACGGGGAAGGTTTCCTGAGCGTTAGCGGTATCTTCAGGGGTTTCGGCAATCGATATACTCCCCAAGTCGTTTGATGCTCCGTCCTTGCGCACCTCCCTCGCTGCTCTTCCTCGTATGCGTAGTTCTTCCGCCGTTAAAGGTTTGACCTTGTTCTCGGGTAGTTCTTTCCTGGGAACGGCGAACATCTTGCTGACGTACGCCGTAACACATGCCTCGGCCCCTGAGCTGCAAGAATATAGGTTCTGCTCTAATTTATTTTTGGGCCGGATGTCCTGGTCAAAGAGGTTCGGATACAGCATTCGAGGTAAACGAACTGCTTGTGCAGCAGGGGGAGAAGGGACGATGTCGATAACAGTTTGAATGACACAAGTCGAAAGTGATAACCACTGGTTGAAGATGAGGGACAATAGTTGTCGACTATCCTTCGAATGGAGGTCACGAGGCAAGAGCTTCAAATTCAGTGCGGACGCAATTTTGGCCACTTTATCGGTGTTCCTATGATCACGTTAAACAGTACCAGTCTCAAAGAAATCAAACCACGGACGAGTTTAATAAAACAGCATCGTAAACCGCCCATAGGTTTTCCAGCACGAAATGCACGAAAAGAGGTTTCAACGGGCGTCCTCGTAGATGTTTGTGGCTAATGACTTTCTTTGTCTTCGGATCCAAGTAAAAATCTCCCCACAAGACTCGTCGCAGGTTGGCTTCCTTGAACCCAAGTTTGGCGGAATAGAGTTGGGCAAACTTTCCCACACGGAAACCCCACCCGTCTATGGCGGATGCGAAAACGACATTTCCACGTTCCGGCGCAAAATATATGTCTTCATCATCCTTCTCCTTGAATGTGTCTTCCTCATTTGCCGTGGCCTCTCCTTCGTCCGCGTACTGATCTTTTTTCGCAGCGAGCCGGCGGTCGCGTTCTTCTCTCCAACGAAGATCGTCCTCCATGCGCTCACCAGAAAAAAATTCACCCATCACCACGTTGACCTGTTCGATAAGCCGTGCGAGGTGGTGGTATGCTTCGATCGGGACAAGTTTCAGCTCGGTGATCAACCTGTCCATCTTATTGATTACGAGAATTGGACGTAAATTATCCTGCCATGCTTGTCTGAGCACGGTGATAGTCTGTAGGTGTTTACTAGTCGAAGGCTTCTTGTCCTCAGATGCGAGAGCTCACCTGTGTACAAACACCCTCGACCACATCCACGAGCACGAGTGCCCCGTCACATAACCGGGATGCGGTAGACACTTCGGTAGAGAAATCTACGTGCCCCGGGGTATCAATCATATTGATAATAAATGTTCTCGGAGGAGTTCCTGTCGATGTCTGTCACGGTACCTTCCTTTCATCGAGCAGTATCCATACCGTCATCGCGCTCCTTAGACTGGAACTTGAGCGAAACAGCACTGCTTTCCATTGTGATGCCACGCTCAATTTCATCTTCGCGACTATCCAGATATCGTAGTTTTCCAGCCATCTTGGACGATATAATGTTGTTTGCTGCCAAGAGTGTGTCCATGAGCGTGGTCTTTCCATGGTCTACGTGACCGAGCGTTGTGATGATCCTAACGTTGGTCGGGTCGGGAGCCACGACGCTTGGCTGGCTGCTCGCCATCGGGGTATTGTCCGGCCGGATGTTTCTAGCGATGTTCTGCTGTCTCGAAGAGCGCAAAATATCGGGTTATCCTGATCAAGCATGCAGTCAAGTGACTCTTCGGTTCACCAGGTCCGCGTTTCTGCCGGGCCGGACACTTCCCGGAAGTCAATACTGCACAACACATCCTTGATCGTCATCCTTAGCTATCTGGACCATCGGCGCATGAACCCCAGGCCGTAGAAGCTTTCAAAAGTTTTGTTCTATCGTGCCAGTGATGGCCACATGCCACGACATTGTCCCGCTCGAAACAGGCGTTGCGCTCGAAGTCATAACCTCACAGCCCAAGCAGGAACGCTTGTGCACTCGGGTTGCATTTTGCCTCCATCCATGGTCGCGGCTCGGTGGATGTATGTACGATTCGTGCGTACTATGTGTTTTGGTGGTTTGCTGCTCTTTTGACGTATTTGACTGGCGTAGGACTGTTCAAGCTATCGTCAAGTCCTTGCAAGGCAATGACCTCTATGTGGTGTACTATAACTCCCGGGGTGTCGGAAAGTCAACCGGCTGGCCCTCCTTCACCGGAAAAGCGGAAGGAAGCGACTTGGAAGTGCTGGTGCAGCAATTTCTAGAGAAACATCCACAGGTGAACTCTGTAACCTTTATTGTACGTCCTCCTCGAAGATGACTGTGTGAAACCTGTGTCGAACTGAAATGATAGGGGTACTCTCATGGTTCGCTGATAGTGACGCTGCACCCCGTGTTGCCCCCGCGCATCAAAACGTCTTACGTGCTGCTTTCGTACCCGCTCGGGCCAAGAGGACTCCTGACCCTGTTTCATTCGAGAATGTATTCTTCGGCGCTCACGTCCCTGCTACGTGATGCCCGCGTTCGTTTGCTCATCGTTCATGGAGACCAGGATGACTTTACGAGCCGCTCCCAGTATCATATCTGGACCGAGTCACTCAGGACGATGGAGGGCGTAAGGGCACGGTTGAGGATAGTAACCGTGACGGGTGCAGGTCACTTTTGGCACACTCGGGCATCGAGGGCGGCGCTGAAGGGGACGTTGGAGGACTGGCTTTCTGGGCCTGATGTATGACAAGTTATAATTGCGAGTTGTCGGACACTGCCAGGGTCGGGGATAGTTGCTTGCGTTGATGCCGCTACCAAAAGCGTGACGCGGTGTAAGGCCCGGTTGGATTGTCAACGCTTGAACGGCAACAGCAACCATCGCCCTGACCACATTTACTTCTTACTCTCGCGCAGATACACAGCTTCGTATTTCATTCTTTTCTTTTGCCATCTTGAACTCCAGGAGAGTGCGAGATGTCAGTCGTACTTCCTCCCTCCTCGGCTCTCCTTGTCCGATCACCCACTGACTGCGTCTCATCAACGTCTCACAGGCCGTTGCCCGACGAGAGACCACGCCAGAGTGTCGCCAATCTCATCGGCCGCTTTGAGCAGCAGGGAAAACGCCAACCCCCCTCCGCAGTCCCCGTGGTCCCGCGTAGCTCTAGTGTCTCCTCACAAATAGCCGGCGATACTACGAAGGAAGAAGTGAAGGAGAAAAGGGAATGGCCGCCTAAACCCGTGACATCCGCCGATATCAAGCCGGCCGCACCCACACTCTCTGGTTCACCTTCTACCAGCATGTCCAAGTCTGCAGTCGCGACAAGCCCTCAGCCCATCCCAGAACCCACACCCTCCGTAGACATCCCCACCACGCCGATGCCTGCATCCCCGGAGCCAGGAAAGCCTTCTCCATCCAAAGGCAAGGCTGTCTCTACTCGCAGGTCGACACTCACGCCGGCAACACGGCGGGCAGTAGCCTCTCCCGCAAAGTCTCGCCCCTCCCTCTTCAACAGCTCCTCTGCCAGGTCTTTGGTCGGCTCTCCTCCCAAGGCGTCCCTCCACTCGTCTGTTTCGCAGCCTCTCAAGCCCCAACACACCGGCCAGTCTGTTGCATCGAATCCTTCCACGACACGCCAAGCACGCGCGGTTCCGAGGACCGCACCATCGACCCCGGCGCGTCCGAAATCGGCAGCTGCACACCATCAACCTGTCACAAGACCGAAGACGCCGTCCTCTGGTCTGTTCGCGCCCACAGCCGCGTCGCTTGCGCGTTCTCGTAATGCTCCTCCGCCGCCCCCGCCCCCCGTTAAGAAGGTGACCCTGAGCAGCGATGCAGCAGAGAGGCTAAGCAAGCCTACGGCTGCATCGTTATCCAAAGCGCGTGCCCCAGTCTCTGTCGCTGTTCCAAGTCCTGCAAAATTGGCAAAATCCACTTCGACTGGCGCTCATCCCTCGACTCCACGAGGGCAACTGAGGCCTAAGGCTAAACATGCGCCCGTGAAACCAAAAGAGGTTGTTGATACGAAGGAGGGAATCATGCCCAGTGTTTCTGAGCCTCCTTGCGACTCGGACCATCCTTCGGCTGATCATGTAGAGAATGGGCATGAGCCAGGGGCAGTCATATTGTCGGATGCCGGTTCAGCAGAGGATACGCATGGCCACCCAGGACCTGTCAGTGATGCGGCGCAGGATCTCACCGCGCGCGAAGAAGCGGGTTCTGATCCTGGAATCCGTCCTGAGCAGCAAGGCGGTGAACATCGCGCGGAAGAGGCCGACAGTCATGACCAGGTTGCCGAGTACACTCCAGAGGAGGCCGCACGCGAACACGAACAAGCCTACTTGGGAGTTCACAAGGATCTTGCTCCCGAGCCCACCGGGTCATATGCGGATGAAGCGGCCGGTAACGGGGACACTTTGAAAGTGGAACATGCCGTTACCGGAAACGACATTGAAGATATTGTCAACCTTCTCGAAGGCAAACCGCGCCCGCAGAGTATTGTCAGCATTCCTGACGAGGATGGGGACATACCCGAGTACTGAGCAGGTACTCCACCAATATCTGACATTGTAGATCATCCAGATACAGTTAAATTTTCTGTCTGTGTGCATAATTATTGGTGGTGAGTCCTCTTTTCTGTGTTGCGTATGAACCCGACTGACCGCTTACAGGACGTTCCATCCATTCGGTCTTTCACAATCACGGTCGTTTAGTTTCGCGGTGATGTCTGCTATAGTTTTCTGATTCTTCCTATGTTATTTGTTTTGGTCCTTTCTCAATCGACTCTTTGCTTTACCTCACCAACCGCCAAACTATCACATTTGGGTTTTGGAGATCAGTACTTAGCACTTCAGTACTCGAGGATATTCTCAGTTCCAAGGGCATCTTACGTCTTAGTTTACATCGGAACACTGGATATACATCCTCATCCATGCATCCAACCATCAGGCATACATCAATAAGTAGAGGAAAGGTGAGGTACAAAGAATGATATCAATAGTATGATCAAAACAAGGAAAC
Source organism: Sutorius aff. eximius (assembly GCA_038088915.1). Classification (NCBI taxonomy): domain Eukaryota; kingdom Fungi; phylum Basidiomycota; class Agaricomycetes; order Boletales; family Boletaceae; genus Sutorius; species Sutorius aff. eximius. Next base: position 53,630 of record JBBPJV010000050.1, read on the forward strand.
ATTGGAAGGTAGAGTCTACAAGTCCAGAAAACAAGGGGAATCTATTTCCTCGCTTGTCTGAGCATCCTATTCAACTTCTGCGAATTGAGAAGGCGTCGGGAGGGAATAGGACGAGATCCAGGTTCAATGAGTCTCTGGGACCAAAAAGTTAGCGAGCTTGATTTGGTAGACGTTAAATCTTACCTGAAGTTCGAAGAAACACATCTTGAAACCTTTCTTCCCAACGTCCAACCTGGCCTGAGCAGCAATAAGAATGTGAGGCCCTGAAATAAGGATAGCACTCACTGATTCTACATAGTAGAGCCCATCATATCTATACCTGCCAACAAACCTCAGTGTTTGTACAACTGTCGGTATCAGTTCATGCCTTACCCCGAGGCAGGCGCGTAGTGACTATGCTTGTTCTTGCCTCGTACCACTCGTACTGGCCGCCTTGTTATGCTGGAAACCTGAATGGATGTAAGAGGGGACGACAGGAAATTTACTAGGAACATGCCTGCAGAGATTTATTCCTAGGATCATCAAATGTCTGGTGTGCGATCTGCTCCTGGGAAGACATCAGTAGCAGAAGGCTGTCAACGAGAATGTCGTACTCCGTTCTTGTCCTGTCCCCCTGATAACATCATTCAAAAGACGTTCTCGACTATTCATTATACATTACTTACCCGAACCAACGTAAATGCTACGGAGCAGCAATGAGGACGCGTGTCTCTGAACCAACATAAATTGACGTACATCTTGTCTCCATTATCTTTGTCATCCTCGTATCCTTGCGAAAGACAGATCGAATAGGCACCACCCTCTGGGTCTGGATTGCCATGAATCCCTGCCTGAAGTGGAGCATGCACACCGGCCCTCGAGAGTTCTTCCCTGGAGAATGGAGAGTGAATAAGAAACCAGGTGGCAAGTAAAGATGAACACACCTGCTTTTGAATGGCTGGAAAGTTTCAACACCGGGAATGGCCCCGTATACTTGAGCTGCTCTAAAAAAAATTGAGGCGAACGGGGATACATTGAAGATCGCAACACTTACTGTGACATGGTTGGAGAGACGCGTTTCGCGCGACGCTATTTATTCCCGCGTGGGATGAGTCAGACCAAACATGCGCAAATAGTTGCCAACTCCGCGAGGCTGTGCTCACTCAGTGACTGATGTTGAAGTCAGCGGTTTCTTGTTTCTTTGGGCGGAAAAAGGT
>JBBPJV010000051.1:0-54593 GCA_038088915.1 Sutorius aff. eximius
TCCTTGATCTGGCACGTACGTTCTTTGTTTGGCCTCTGTGAACTCTTGTTTAAGGCGAATCCCTACTGGATGTTCCTCCCGACCGGCTTAACATGAAGGTCGTGTGTGATGTTCATTATCAGATGCCGGTGTGTCACACCTCCCTAATAAGTCCTTCCGAATTCACCGGCTTACTTTTCTTCGTGGTTTTTACTTGGCACCTAAAGAGTATGTCGGAAGATCGACTCTTTTGTTTCGTCATACTTCATTTAGTGCTGTGGACTGATTGCGTCCCACGAGCGGCCACGTGTTGCGGGAGGCGCTGGGAAGTCTTGGTGCGATGACCGCTCAAGTTGCGTTAGTATTCGAGATTTTACGACAACACTCTCAGTAACGGGCTCGTTGATAGCAGTTGACGTGGGAGTGGCACAGGGCTGGTCCTATGACAAAGGCATCTATGCAAATCAGAATTACTTTGTGCCAACATGCTCTGCCTCACACACTCACGCCAGACGATCACTGTCACACTGTCCCTCGCCTCGCGACCAAGGCCCCTCCGCTTTTGCAACGATGTCATCGGGTGGCAACGGCCATGCGTTAGCTCCTGCGTATGCAGCTGCCGTTCGCGACGTGCGCTACCACAGCGGTTGGTATTCGGGGCATGGTTTTTACATGGTGCTGATTCCAGCCTCAGTCGCATGTTCCACGTTTCTGGTTTGGCATTGCTTTCTAACGTTTGATGAGGATGTACAATATATTTGGACGTGCGTACCGAGTCTAGCCATCCAGACTGGTTTCCTAACGCTATTTTCTCGGTGCCCACAGCATGCGGAACAAAAACTTCTTGAAATGGATATATTTTTTTCTTCGCTATGTCGTGATATTCGCATGCATGTGAGTGCGTTGCGGCGTGTCCCGCATCCGCAATCAGACTCATCACTTTCAATCTAGAATGCACAATTGGGTTATCGAACTATTAGCGAATGGAAGTAACCCACCCATACTCTGCAAGATCTGGTACATCTATACTGTGGGATTGATACAAATTCTTGCGGTTTTGCTCGAGATTATCTTGGCCATGCGCGGTAAGTCTGATGTTATTTCTCTGTTGGAAGATACGGTTGGACTGATCGTTGTCCACAGTATATGCTCTATATAATCGATCCAGTGGGATTGCATGCTTGTTGTCAGCATTGATCTTGACGGAGGTTGGGGGGACATTGAGACTGCTATTGTTTCCGAGAGACGTAGGCTTTTACCAAACATGCCTTCTACTACAGATAAATACGGATGGCAAGGATCAAAGGTGAGTTCTAGCCTATTGTTTAACGCGCGAGTGTATAGTCAATGGGTCTGCTTAGCATAATCGGATTCATCGTCCATTGCGTGCTTATCGGTCTGACCATGTTCAAGTATCTTTTCGTCTTCAGAGCGGGCAGGAACAGGCCTGCACTTGTATCACTCGTGGTTCGCGATGGCGGCATAATGTATGGTACAATTGTTTGTGAGTGGGCATTACCGGCGGTAGTCGGATCCGTCAGCTCTACTCATCTGGTGATCCAGTCTTCGTCCTATCAGTATTGGTTTTATGTCGCCTGGAGAACGAGCGAACGGCCGCTTTATTCTTGTCCGTGTTCTTTGTTCGCCGTTGAACTGAGCTATTGCTGATGCCTGGCCTTTGCTTTTCTTTCCCCACAATTTAGCTGGATCGTATCTCTGTTCAGTATATCGGTATGGCCGCGTTTACCTCCGGGGGCACGTTCACTCACGGTATTTGTGTCTAGGGATGTCGCATGATATTAAGCATGGAACGCTTTGCAAGAAAGGAGATAGCGATAGCATATCCCATGCCAATCCTCACCAGCCGATTCAGCATCGGACCACTTGACTCTCGCTCTCGCCGGCAGGACCAGCCCACCACCTAGTCTCCTTGCTTCGGGCGTTTGGCATCGTCGGGTTGAAGTGTAGCAAATATTGCTCTAATAACTGATGTATCCTATTCCAAAGTCACGTATGTATCGCATAGTTGGCTCTTCGTGACTGTTCATTTCACCACGATCCTTGTAGTCGTTTCGAAATTGGCACACGACGTGGGGCGGTGTCCACACCCCTTACTATTTATCTGACACTCGTGCGAACCGAGAGATATAGGTACCCATCCTGGTGACGCCCCGCACGCGTATGAGTAAGGTCTAATATATGCGTGACCCTGTCAACGTCTCATCCAACGGGGATTGGTTCGCAGACGGTCGAGAACGGGCGCTGAAAAAAAATCCCGTTTTGGACGTGACGCCCGCATTGAATCCCTCTCTGCCTTTCCTATCACCTAGCACGTATTTGGGCCAGACAGAGGCATAGAATAGGCACGCCAAAGATGAACACACGGACACACTGGAGAGCTTATGGGACGGTAAACTTTTGAGGCCACAACCGACAGGGCATGTAACAGAATGTGTGTAGCTTCCAATTGAGTTTGAGTTTGCGATGTTAAGGTTTACCACACTCTCGACAAGTACATGGTTCTCAAGACTCAAAGTGATCTTGACCTTCAGATTGTTGGATAGTATTGCATCACTGCCTCCAAGCTGTCCTGTATCATTGTTGGAAAAAATAACTGGGGCCATGGCAATGATACAGACTAAGAAAGCCATGCAAGGCAATTTTTGCATGGCAATGTGGATTGCAATACTACTTGGGAAGATAAGATGATTCCATTATCATGCCATTCTACTGGTCAGAATCATGTTTGCATGAGCTAGCTGAGCCAAGCTGACCCACAATAATGGGCATTGTGACTCCCCCCCTGGTGATGCATTGCCATACATGATGCAAAAACCACCATTACAGTTATGTACGATGAAGGCTAATGGATTTTAGAAGTTTCTAATTATTATTGTTGTACAAGAAGATATATACATAGTGCTACAAGGTTGTGAAACAGAGGATGAGTCCTCTGTTGACATACCATTGACAAGCAATATGGTGTCAATCAACAACCAAGAGGAACTTACCTGTCCCTAAAGGATTTTACCCATATGAGTGTGTCTGATTGGCCACCCTCCGATTCAAATGGCAAGCAGGTACATACCACGAGAGGCAAGGGTGAACCTGCAAATCTGATTTCGTTCTCTTCAGGTTACCAGGGATGTCGAGCAGGTCCCAATGAACCACTGGCTCATTCAATGACTCTTTCGCGAGTACGAGGAGAAAACGACATAGCTGACGATAGAGTTCAACGCCCAATGAACATTTAACTGGTCGATCAGAGAGTCGGCGGGCAACGGAAGGCTAGAATGGAGTTTGAAATGGTTTCATTCGCAAGGATGTGCGTGGTGCTAACAAGTGAAGGTGGACATGTTTGCCCTTCCTGATGTCTGGCATCGGGCTGGCGGCCCCGAACGGACTTGGCGGATCGAGTAGATGGCTGTCCTTTGGGTTGTTATGGGTAAGAATCCATCAAACAGGTCGAAGATACTGGTCTATGGTTCCTTGGGTGGACTCTGGTTTGATCGTCCTCCAGAAGTCCACTGTCGCCAAGATAAACGGGCGCGAAACGTCCGCGTCACCAACAGCCGCAGAACTCCCTGTTAGTATTGTGACGACGGGATGGAAAGTACCGCTAAAATGCCACCACAGAGGGATGTTGCCAGTTTTCACGAATTTCACTACGCCTGGATGGATATAGTGTTCTGCCAGATCAGCCCGGGGAGGTAGCTCCACTTCTCGTTCATGTTCCCATTCGCGATTGACCTCACATTCTTCTTCTGGCTGTGCAGTCGGAAACGATAGAACCTCCAGATCTTTGCACCTCTGATGGGATGTCGGGATATAGCTCTGACCAAGAATCTGACGCGCCGCCTTCAGCGTCGGATGGTGCGTAGAGATCAGCGAGTGGTTTGACGTCCGGCTGAAGCGATGCGTTTGCTAGCCCCTCTCGTGTGAGCTTTGTTCAGACGAAATTATCCCAGGAATCACGTCTGACTTTATGATTCATGCCTTGTTGTTCCCGGTAAGGAGCCTGCTGCTGAATAACATCCCAAGTCTCGTGTATTGCCCAGCATAGAACGTCGATGGTAGAAACCCGCGTGTTCCGGTCCTGTTTCCCAACCACAACACGAATGTTCCGATCAATCTCGACGGGTGCAAAGAGCACGACTGAGTGACTATGGCCCAGCTTGCGCATACGCATGCAACCTGAGATGCAAGCCATGTGGGATTCGTCGGAGACATTGCAGAGGCAAAACAAACCTTGCGCTAGATGATCCTATGAGACGCTCCCGTGGCGCAGCCCTATGAGGACGCCATCCGCAACGAGGGTGCTATCATCTCCTCGTCCGGTGCCTTGATCAACTTCTCTGACAAGAAGACGAGCCGCAGCCCCGAGGACAAGCGCATTGTCTACGAGGACACCTCCAAGGATGAAATCCGGTGGGGCTCCGTCAATATCAAGATGGATGAGCGTGCGTCGTCCCTGTCGTCCCCCTAACTCTACTTCACGCTTCCTTTCCAGACACGTTTGAGATCAACCGTGAGCGTGCCATCGGCTACCTCAACACCCGCGACATTGGGACACAACGTGACGGGTGCTCGGGACCCGACAGGAAGCTTGATATCGGTACCCCTCGTGTGTGCGCGATCCAGATAGATGAGGCAGTGATCCAACTGCTGACTGGAAAGTGGGGATGATTGCATCGGTTGAGTGATGCCGCTTCATGCGAGCACCAGCAACTCATCACTCTCGTCAAAGTAGACAGCACCAGCAGAGTCAAGGGCAGTGTCAAACCATGCTTCTGCCACATTGCGGTTGGAAAAGTCGAGTATTTGTGCCCCCACGTCCAGCAAAACGTGGATTTGGGGCTCTGGGGTAGTTACCACTTCCAGGTATCCATGTGTGGGCCACCATCGTTCGCTATTTTCGTGGGTTACGATAGTCATTTTCGGGTAGGAGAAGGTAGGCGAGGACTCCAGTATTGGTTCCCTGCTGGCGGTCGCGCCGAGCAACAGACATTGGCAGCGGCCATCAACTGTCGTTCGTTCCCGAGAATCCTGCTTGAGCGACTAGATTGAAAGACATGAACGAAACCGCCGGTTCGCCCATCGGCGATAAGCTTTTCTTATTTCTCTGATAAATCCCGGCTGGGGCCGCAAACTATCCACGGAAATTCCTTCGCTTCCTTCGAGGAACACCACCCGGGAGAAGTAGAGAAAGTCGATGATTGCACGGTTCCGCGCAAAGAGCGGGAATATCTCCTTGTCCCATTACTCCGATGACCTCAGGTCGATTTCGCCGAATTTCTGGCTCCGGCACTGGCTCGTTGAACCCATACTCAAAGGCCCAAGGTTCGTATTCCATGGTTGGGTTGTCTCGGTCATGATCCAGACACAGTCATAGATTATCTAATACAACAGGCTTTTGACTTTACATACAGTATGTCGAACAAAATAGTAGGGATAGTAACACGGGATAGCATAGCAAAACCAATGGGGCAAGACACCAGGGGATAGATAGGGCTGGCACATGGGGTGGTTTAGTCGTAACCACGCTCTCAACCAAGTCTAAGTTGCATCAGCTGAAACAAAAGGGGAGCCTCGAGTGTTACCCATCGACACGGCTGGCATAAATCAGAGACGCCAACTTCTCGGAATCCATCTCTCTGTCTCTCGGAACGAACCTGCACGGGAACGTCGGCTCCGGATGCCTGGTAAAAACCGCGTTAGTGTCGACACCCACACTCGTCGACTGTGAGAAACGTCACGCACACCGCCAACCCTATCGTCCACTTTACGTTGTCGGATCCCTCCGTCTTCTCGATTGTGTACAGCGCAAGTATGCAAGCTAGAGCACACCACAACGACGCATCCGCAATGTACCTCCCTGGGCTGTGGGCGACTTGATCAGCGATACGAGCCGAACGGGTGGGGGCCCACATACCAGATCCGACGCCCAAACCCAAATGACCACTGAACTGTGTCATCGTTCAGCGTACCATCTTCCTGCAAGAACCGCTCTGGCATGAACACTTCTGGGTTGGGATACTCTCTCTCATCGCGCGACATCGCCCTATCGCACCATCTCTATCGTCATCCCACGCACACGTTGGTGAGGTGATGCACCTTACCAGCCATTGGCGATGATTACCGCACCTGCAGCAAGTGTGCGATGCACAGCCATCAGCCAGAATCGCCGCCAAAGATCAACGTTGCTTACCCTTTGGGATGTGATATCCTGTGTAGACATCGTCTTCGGTCGGGGAGTGGGGGGAGACTAGACCATGTCAGTTATCAAGATATATGACCTCAGAAAGGAACGAACTTGGCGATACGGGATACAACCTTAACAACTCCCGCAATATCGCCTCCAAGTACGGCAAGGATGGACGGTCTTCAAAGTCTGGCAGTCGCTGCCGTCCGACCACACGATCGATTTCGGCCTGTGCGCGACGTTGGGCCTCTGGGTGGTTCATCATGACAAAGACAAGGACGAAAAGTACACCTTTGGTCTGTCGTTCATGCGTCACTTCGTGAACCCAAACGACGGAAGAGCAAAACGAACCGTCCCACCTGCAGCTGGAGAAGTCATTAGCCTCAAGGGGTAATATGCATGCACAGCATAAAATGGCAGTCAATTACCCGCGAACAGCGACCCTGAAACATCCTTGATGGCTTGCACGAGCTCTTCGTCAAAACTGCCCTCCAATTTATGCTGGGTGATCGCATGAGCGACCATGGATGGCGCTGCATTCCCCTCGTTCTGGCTTGTCGCATGAGCCCCGCCCATAATCATTGATTTACAGACATACGACGCGTTGTATGGTCCACTCATATGGCAAGTTCACCGCCTGAGATGTTAGACGCCGGCACTCTGTTAACTTGGTCTCGAATCCCATTTCCGGAAACCACCGCAGTACTCCCTTGACTGTATCGCGGATGCGTGAACGATCGATCAGGAGCCTAATTGGACGGGATCGACCCACCATACGGAAGCACTACGCTGAAGACGACTAATTCGATCGAAATTTCATTGAGAAACATGTCCGCAGCGCGTTGCATCAATGTCACGAACGCATCCTCCCCCTTCACGTCGTACCCATAGGTCACCTCCATGATCATGGATGCGGAGAACCTATGCGCGAGTACGGTAAGTGAAATCCCCTTGACATGAAACGGCCTGGCTGAGCACGCACATTGTGATATGCTCTGAATAAGCCGTCAGCCGAGGGTCGTGCAACAGATTGGTCACCAGCTCGTAGGCTCTTTGCAGCTGTTTTGGACGGTAGGTGAGCACTGCACGTGGGTTAAACGCCTGGTGAAACAGACGACGGTGCAACCTAAACCTTGGGCCATAGCGCGCAAAGGCAGCCGCCCATTCCCAACCCAATCTTTTGGTTTGCGCGCCGTCAGCACAAAGAACCATGGGACGGCGAGGGGTACCTACAATTCTGCAGTAGAGAACGTGGGCCGATCAGAGTATTTATCCGAGCGTTTGTTAAACAAATCATTGGCGACTTGTCTCGAATTCAATACGATGATGTCGTGACCCAAGACACGTGTGTGTATGATGTCCCCTGTTCATTCACATGTCAATATTGTCTTCCAACGCAATGGAGACGAGGGGGGCACCGTAGGTCTTTGCCCACTCTGTATAAGCAAATTTGGGCGGGACTGTTCCAAAACCGAGCATCGTTCGAAGGAATACAGTGAATGGGGGCCCTGGTGGAAGCGGATTGCCGGGTGAGCTCGAGCGTCCGAGCTTTCTAGCATACACGACGACCAGCAGTGTGACTGTGAGCGCGAAGAGAGCAGGAAGGAACATGGCTTGAAACGAAAGGTCCCTGCGTTTGAATTTGATCTTAAGAGACGCACTTCTATCCACTATGGCTTATCAGAGGTGAAACACGCCACATCACGCATGCACACCGTCGTCAGTACTGAGTACTTTACCCTGGCGATAGAGGTGGGATTGATGCGTACGGTGTAATCTCGGTTCCAGATCCTGTTCCCATTTGGGTACGTACTGTTTGACTATACCTCCGATATTAAAGGAATTTGTTCCTAAACCACGACGAGGGGTCACTTATCCTAGCGATCGATGGCAGGATTAATAGTCACGGGTCTGATTTTGCCTCCAGATCCAGTCGAGTGAGACATCGTGGAAAAACCTAATATTTTCCAAAAGGAACACAGTGAACGGGGGAATGGTAGAAGTGGGTTGCCGAGCGGGGACGAGTGTTCGAGCGTCGCACATGCGACGACTAGCAGCGCGATTGTGATGGCGGTGGGAGCCGGGAGGTACATGGTTTGAAATGAGGGACCCTGCACCTGAATTCGACCTCAAGGGACGCACTCCCATCGGCTATGAGTAGTGAAGCCAGACTGGTGACCAGCCGTGTATGTGGTCACGTGTGCCGCGATCCTGCAGATGAGACAGACCGTCGATAGCAGGCAAACCCGCAGTGCGTCGAGCCGATCTTCACCAGTCAGACTTGCGATCATTGATTAGTGCCAAAGCGAGCTGGTTAACAGTATCCAGCGAGCCACGTCGTGCCCCCTCAACGAGCGCGATGACCGCCTCGCGGTCGGCCATGTGCATGATGGATGAGATTGATGTGTTGCACTCATAACGTTGGACGCACAGAAGACGTATGTAGATCTCGATTACATAATTACAAGAACAATTGTAAATAATTTTACAGTGCAAAAACTTGGCGAAAATCGAGGCGATGATGGAGATCACGTTACCTTGCAAATCCGCACAACCTGCTGTATACTTCTCGTATGCCAGAACGTATCAGTCTGTCTATCGACGATTTGCCTCGTCCGCAGGATTGCGGCACACGTGACCCCATACACGGCTGGTCACCAGTCCGTATTGAAGCGTGGATCACGCATGCACATTCCACATGTCCTCGGGCAGATCCGGACCCAGGGACTGTTGAAAACTGCTTACTGGCATTGACAACAATCACATCACTGGTTTGGGCTCAGCTTGATATAACAAGATACATGAGTATGACGATATCCCGAGAGGGTATTAATAGGTACGGTGTAATCTTGTCGGAGACAGGGTGAGACATAACGAGAACTGCACCACCCGGGCCGCACTTTTGGCAATACCTAATGGTAGTCACGGAGACCCATTTCTGTTGTAGGTAACAAGATGCCTCCACCGCAGTCGGTTAATGACACATCCCGCGTAGCATCACATATGTGGCGCCCCTTGTTTGGGGCCTCATGTGGCTGTCTGTGTGCCTAGCAGTCCTAACCCGTCCAACGTACCTGCCCATCCGTTCCGAGTCGCCTGGCCTTCCCACGCACCCTCACAACATGCGGCCACTCCGGCAGACGCCGGTCTTGACTCGCTCGTGAGGTATGCATACTCTGCTTCCATGGAAGGAATCATAGGCTACGAGTTTGCACACTAAGACCTAGTAAAAACGTATCCATAGCCCACGCATGCTTCATTCGAACGCGCCGTGAATTCAGAATTCCACCCTCTTGATCAAGTCCTGTGGATCAAACAAGGACGCGTGTCGGGTCGAAAAAACCACCATGTACGCAATTCATTTGCCGTATAAGGAGTCGTCGAATACTGCGCATTATCATGTGAGCAAAAGTGAAACACGTTTAATCTTGAACAACGTACCCTGGGTTCCTGCGTCCAGGACTGAAACACCATACCATCTCTGGCAAGCATGGTCCGCGAATTAGCATCGCATCGCGCCCGCATATCGCAAATATGAGTGCTGTGAGACCGATTAGTCCTACAAAGTCAACCTCAAGGGAACGAGGTTTCGATCACCTGAGTTCGTTGGTGGTGCAGACGAATCTGGAGGTGGGCCCACCTTTGCAAAGGTCAGCGTTGTTCGTCATCATCATGTGCTGTTTGTCCATCCCTGCATGCAGACAGAGAAATCTATCCAGGAATGATCGATCGTAATGTAATGGGTCCGATGGCAGGATTTCCTACCTCACTAGGCTGTTGTAGAACCATCTTTGCCCCTTTGACCCCCAGGAGTTCAGGTTCCACGGACAAGATGGTGTAGTCTGACTGTAGGGATGACGACGGCTTTGCTTGCCGGGAATATTTTTTGCTTAGCCGGACTCAAGGCCTGTCATGGACAAGCTGAGTTCATATGTAGTGTCCGAGAAAGACGCACAGAGATGAACGATTGACTAGCAACGGCTGCTCAATTTTGGACATGAGTATTGTGGATCAGGGTGGGGTGATGCCAATCATTGACTGGCCTTTAAACACTCCCCCTATGCTAATTGGCCACTGCTTCGAACGAGTAGTCGGCCCATCATCCCATTGCTTGTCTGGAAAGAGTCATGAACGTAAAATTCGTATTCGTGGACACGCACCTAGCAATGTTTCGGAATCCCTGCGATCAAAGAGGGCCTGGAAGAATCTCAACATGACATTGATAGTTGATTTATGAAAATGCACCCACAAATAATTTAGCACCTGCTACTTTGTTCAAAGGTGTGATAAAACGTCCATGAAATATCTGTACGATTCCAAGATCGAGCATAACATCGCTAGTTTGAATTTACATGGTCAGGAATCGTGATTCCATCCACTGTAATAATCTCTATGGGCGAGTCAATATCCATATAAGGGAATTAAAAAAGGACCATTGACCTTGTTTTGCCTTGTTGGCTTCCTCGAGACCCGCTGCGCCATGCCCAGTATCTGGATTTTGTGTCTCTGACATGTAACCCTTCGACTAAGATACTATAACTAACAATAGAAGAAGAAATGCCCATTGTCTGGGGCATTGCCGACTAGCCGGTCGATCTGTCGTAGCTGCAGGGGAGTTGATGATCGATTGGTTCATGAAAGAAAGCAAGATTATGAGCATACGGTGTTCACCTAGGTAGGTTGGAGTTCTTCTGGGAGGCACGCACAGTCTACCATAAAGGCAATATCCTGTGCACAATAGCCTTGCGAATCTGATGGAATGAGGTTGTGAACAACGAAAAGGCTGCCGACGCCCACTTATCAATTGTCGTCACAATTCTTGGGCATCCCGGTGAGCCCAATGGACATCTTGTAATCTGCGTTCGCTTTGGACATGCAGGACCGTGATGAGAAGGGTTCGCTTTGTGCCCATCGACGAGTAACCTGTGCTACAGCGGACTGGCTCTTGTATACAGCGGTGTGTCCTGGAATCCTCGGGCTGTAAATCAGCGAGATCCCGTACCATTTGCTCGGCACTCGGACGCTCTGGGGGAGCGATCAACAGCTGAGAATTAGTGCCCAATGCTTGTCCAGGAGCTTGAAGCAGGGTGGACGATCGGGGAACTTGCGTTGCACGATTTTTAGACCGATGATGACCCTCTCGGGTTTACCTTTCCATGGGATGTGACCGGATAGAACTTGTTCCCGAGGCGTTATCACCGAATCCGCTACGACGAGCAAGAATCGGTTGACCTCGAGCATGATACAGCCAAATGAATAAATATCGGCTGATGGCTTTGGTTCGTGCGCGTCATCGAATAGCTCTGGCGCAGCCCATCGTGTAGCACCGGGGTCAGATGAACTCCGATCCAAGTATGCCATCCCAGTCTGCAACTTTTCGAGCGCGGTGGAAAGTCCGAAGTCAGTTAGACGAGGATTATATTCTTCGTCGATGAGTGCATCGGACTGAGGATAGTGAGACCTTCATTGTGGATGCTCACAAAGAAAGAACAACCCACACTCGTTAAGTCGCCGTGCAGCATGGGGAGTGCATGTACTGACGCGGTAACAAAATCAGGGACTTATCGAAATATGATACCAAGGACCCACAATATTCTAAGCAGGAGGCGATTCCGTGTAGCTGGGGTCTCTTAGCCCAGTCAATAACCGAGCCGATGACGACTTACTATACACGATCGCTCGGTAGATGAGCGTTCCTTGCCAGCGCCCTTGAGGAATGAGTTGAGCATCCCATTTGGCATCCACGCAGACACTATGGCATCTAGTGGGCCGAATCCCTTTGCTACACCAAGTAACGGAACAACATTTCGATGGTTACAGTTAATCCTCCACGATGTCGGGTTTGCGACAAAATGGTCAAGAAAGTGAATCGTTCCCTGTCCCACTACCACACTATTCAAGATGAGTGAACCCGGCAAGGCCCAAATACGAAAATAGTGTCAGATAAATCGTTCCTGGGGTTCGGCTCTCGGAATGACTCCATTGGTTGGCAGAAATAACACTATTTGAGACAACTCGGGTCAGATAATATACGAGTTAGTTCGCACGATCACGTTTGTGTGATTGCGATGCACTCCTCTGCCAGGCGGCCTCGTTCGCTGCTTGCCCATCGTCCACTGCCAATGTCACGTTCACCAGCACCACAGTCGTCCAACTCCCTCCTTCTTCGTCGCCAGCTCACAGAGCTCACGAAACGTCCTGTAGAGGGCTTCTCTGCAGGTACGGGCAACGTTCCTTCATGGTGTTGATCTCCAACGGATTCCTGACAGAATTATGGGAAAAGGACTCGTCGATGACAACAATCTATATGAGTGGGATGTCATGATCATTGGGTAAGCTGTCTCTGTGGGTGCGCTTCACCGTGCGACCTTACTGATCTCGTCTCAAGGCCGCCTGACACACTCTAGTGAATGCTTCCCCTGTCATTTGACATGTTCTGCTACTGACCGCCTTCTTCATCCAGTGAGGGCGGTTTCTTCAAGGCCCGATTGACTTTCCCACCCGAGTATCCGTTGCTACCTCCCAAGATGAGGTTCATCACCCCGATGTGGCACCCGAATAGTTGAGTCATCTTTGTGCTCAGGAGCGATATCTAAGTATTGGGATGCAATGCAGTCTACCCAGATGGCGTCGTCTGCATCTCAATCTTGGTGAGAATCATGCAGAATCATTTGGATTGGGCTCATCGAATCTTGGCCAGCACGCACCTGGCGATGACCAATATGGTTATGAGGATGCGGGTGAACGGTGGATGCCAGTCCACACGGTTGAAACCATTGTGCGATCATCTCTGAACGTTTGATCGCAGAGGCTGATTATCGTGTACTATAGCTCATCAGTGTGATCTCTCTTTTATCTTCGGACACCCCCAATACGGACAGCCCCGCCAACGTGGATGCTGCCAAGGAAGTCCGCACTGATCTAGCTGGTATGTTTCCCCCACAACCACTATTGCAACCACTGATGGTCGGATAGCGTATAAGAAGAAGGTGCGACGGTTGGCAAGACGTTCCGCAGAGGAAGCGATGTAGTCTACTCTCATGTCGTCGTAGTGTAGCGTCTTCATTCGAATAGTTGTCTCGCTCTTTACCGACTCCATTCACGTGACCAACCCTTGGGTTCATCGGCGATGGCTGTTGCTTGTTGTTCATCTACTTTGACCATCTCAACGACATGGCTGAACAACCTGGCGAGGCAAGTTTCTCCAAGGTTTTCCGTAGATCTGACCATAACCAACATAAATGTAAATCTCCACGTATGTCGAACATCCTCATGCCCTCGTCCGTGACTCTAGGCCGTGCCCGCAGCGCAAAAGGGCAGTTGGACATCTTTTCTCAAATCGTCAGTCAAACATCCTGTGCAAGTGGTCTTGTCTACTGAATCATTATCTTGACAGCCTCGCCGGATTTACGGGAGATTTATCCGCCATGACAGCCCCGCCCTTCATCTTGTCACCCACCTCGCTTACAGAATTCCCCGGTGTGTCTGTATGCGTCGGGATTTTGATAGTTAGAACTTATTTGCTTGTAGCGTATTGGTGCGAGCGCCCAGGGTTGTTTGCGAGTATCGCGGATGCCAAGACGGAAGAAGCCCGTGCATTGGCTGTGCTGAGATGGTTCATTGTAATGCGTGACCTGTGTATATACGTTTGTCGGAGCTCATCCAGACTTTTTCAGAGTACCCTCAAGGGCCAATATACCTCGCGCAATGAATCCATGGGCTCCGAGAAGAAGTAGGTCGCGTGCGCTCACTTATCAATCCAAGCTTAATTACGATTCAGGCCTTTGAACCCCGTTCTCGGAGAGTGAGTATACCGCGCAAATATTCAGGTGTTATCTGACGACCTCAGGTTATTCTACGGCTATTGGTCAGAAACGAAAGAACGGGGCGGCAAGACTACTTTGGTTGTCGAGCAAGTCTCACACCACCCTCCCATTACTGCCTATCACATAGCAAACAATGCAAAGGGTGTTGTTTTGAACGGTCACAATGCCCAAAAAACAAGCTTCAGCGGTCCGTAGCTGGCTGTGCCCCTGTGTGCATTCGCAACAAGCTGACACATGGCCAGGTGGTAGCATCATTGTTAAGCAGGTCGGCCATGCTACCCTGACAGTTGACCTGCCATCGGGTGGAAAGGAAGAGTATTTGATCACCCTTCCGCGTCTTCGCATCGATGGTCTCTGGTACGGCTCTCCATACATCGAACTGGTCGACTCGAGTTACATCCAGGGATCGAATGGCTGGCAGTCCGTGGTATAGTCGCTTGTTCACTGTACAGCGCTCACACGCTCATGATAAGATGCTAGATCGAGTACAAGGGCAAGGGGTACTTCTCTGGAACTTCACATTCTTTCAAAGCGACGGTTTCACATCCTGCACAGTCTTCTGAACGTGTTATTCAAGGCACGTGGCACACCACGTCCACGGACAAGTCAACTGGTGCCACGTTTCACGATGTAACGACTCCAAAGGAAGAAGTCACCGTCGCGCCGGTCTCGGAACAAGGCGAATGGGAGAGCAGGCGGTTGTGGTGTGGCGTCGCCACGGGCATCCGGGAAGGTGACTTCGAAACTGCCGCAAAAGAGAAGAGCAGGATTGAGGTAGGGTTTCGCAACCGTTGTTGTAAGGGTTCATGGCGATATTTGGTTTCAGAACGAACAAAGGCAAAGACGGCGAGATGAAGCTACGGCCGGGACCACATGGGCTTTGAAGCACTTCGAGCACATCGACAATGATGCTACATGTTAGTTCGCCGACACACTGATCCTCAGTATCCTACTGACTCTTTTCAGACGAACAACTCGTAGCCCTGTTCTCTGGTTATCCTGCTATGGAGGACACCTATGTTTACTTGAACAATGGTCCATTAGAGTAGAGTCACGATATCCGTGTGCTATCTTAACCATCAGAGGATACATCACGACTGCAGCACGCGTTGTTAGACGTCTGCAGGCGCCTTTTGCTTAGCCTTACTGTTCCCCTATTCCCTCGTATTCAACAAACAGGGCTTAATTTGTTCATTCACTGTACGTTGGAAAGAGCGCGGGACAGCTACCCGTCGCCACCAGCCACGTCCGCTTTTTCAATTCTACGGCTGCCCTTTCTGTCGCGCCAGCGTGCATTGGCAGTTTCGACATGATCGAGCCTCTTTCGCATGACTATGGGGACGTATTTGATGCCTCTCCTATATGTACCACCGCCCAGGGGCACACCAAGCACCGGAGGTTCCTTGTTCGCCAACAGTGGGATTGTCGACGTCGTCAATCCTGTCTTGCTAAATGGAAAATATTGCGGAGGCGGTGGGTGATACCGAGCGGCCGCGGCCAGAAAATGTGCCTCGAGAGTGGTATGGATGAGCGAGCGCTGTTGCACGGCATGCAGCTGGTGATAAAGGTGCCCCTTGGTCCGCGCATCTGGGTCCCCGATGTCTGTGTCTGTCCCGCCGGTTTGCCACAGGACGTCCGTGTTTGGAAATGCGCAATCCCAGAGCATGAGCGGGAGCGCGTCTGCCATTTGGTATTCTGGTTTTCGGTCGATGACGGGAAGGGTGGAGTCAGTGGAGGAGGAAAATGGGGTGGATGGGGATGGGGCAAGAGGGCGCTCGGACCCATTGACGTTCATCAGCGTGGGCACGATCGACGGGGACTCGAGCCCCGCGCCGACGAGAAACAAGATCGCCATGATATGCCGTACTTGATGGTACAGAAACGCGGTGCCGACGAGATCGAGGACGTACACGGCCCCTTTGCCCTCCCCCGAGACGAGGGTAATGTCAGCTCGCATGATCCGTCGCCGAAAGTCGGTGATCTGTTTCGCTGGGTCGAGTTTGGAGAGGTTGCGGAAATCGTGTTCGCCGACGAGCGCCGCCGCGGCGCGTTGCATGACGCCGATGTCGAGGTCATGTGCAGTGAAAAAGTACTTGTAATGCCGGTGGATGCAGTTGTACCGTGCGGAAAAGTCGGGGGAAACGGGGGACCAGGCGAGCACGCGGATGGTGGGTGGGAGGACGCGGTTGAGGATGGAGACGTAGTGAAACTCCTCAGTGCGCGGAGGTGGAACGGAGGAGTTGAAGGAGGGTTCGTCAACGAGGTCAAAGGCTGGGAATTCCTGAGATTCTTGGTTGGCGTCTGGCGTCACGTCGGGGACGATATCCAGTCCTGCGGACAAAGGGCCTGCGGGGTCCGATGCTGGTCCATCGGGCTCAGACGCCAAGGCTGGTTCCGTTCCGTCGAGCACCCCCGGGAGTCTGCTCCTCACCCAGAGCGAGACGACTTGTCCAGCGGCGGACACACCTACGTCGGTCCTCCCGCACTTCTCCCACCCACATCCATCCAAACCAGCGTCGGCATCGATCAATCGCACCTTTGCGAACGCGCGGAAGAGTACCTCCTCGACGGTCGGCAACGGGGTAGGATCGATCTGATACGCCAAACCGTTGTACTCCCATCCCGAATAGCAAAACTTGACTGCGATCTTGCGGACGGGGTGACCTTTGAAGTGGAACGGACGTCCGCCGGTTGCTCTAGGAGAGCGGCTGCGGTATGTGTGATGATACGGGCCGGGTTTGAGGCGCTGCTCGAGCTCAGTGAGACGCACGATGAGCTCTTCCCTTGACCAGGTATCATAGTTGGGCGACATGACCGGTATGTGGGCCTTGGATGGCAAGCAGCGATATCGAAAAGAAAATCTTCCGAACCGCATGGGTTAGTCACGCGTTCGAGCGAGAGCTATCGAGCATTCCGATGTTTGAACATTTCGGTCACAGACTGGCATCGGAGCAGTTGAGAAAAGAAAGGGACCAGCATTCGTCCGTGTCAATCTCGCATCGGTATCTCAGACCCTCGATGGTACTGGTCGCTACACAGCAAGTTCGCGCAGCAATAGTAAGTCGTAACTTTCTTCATACCCGTGATTCGCGAATCAACCATCCATTTCACCTTAGGCCATAGTAATCCCTTCTCGAGAGTCTCGAAGTAATGACCCGAGTGAATCGGCAATGGTGCGTTATGGTCCTACAGAGGATATAAGTCATAGCCCTCAGACGGGCCAAGTGTGAGCTAGCAGGGTGAGTGTCTCATTGTAATAGAAGATTGCCTGTCTGCCGTGGGTGTGGATCCGCTTCAATTATTGTAAGAAGAGCGCATGGTGGCTGCTACTAGGTATGGATGCGGCACATGAACAGTCCTCAAAAGACCAAGCGCCTCCGCAGGCTTGAGTCAAGCTGAAGTATATGACGAACTACTCAGCCATGACAAGCATGGAAACGCTCGTACGAGGGACATGGCCTGACCATCTGACCAAAAGCATTGGTGAGCATGACCCGTTTACCAGTGTGAAAACTGCACCGCAACCCTCCGGTACATTTCGGGTATGTAATTCTTACACGGAATACGTGTTAAGTACATTTACGGTCCTTCGCACTGGACCTCGATCGTTCTCTCAGGCGAATTTCTGTAAGATATCATAGTGACCAGGTCTAGTCAACAGATCATCAATGATATCGCTTGGAATCGACATCACAGTCCACCCACCGGTATAGTAAAACTAATGGCTCAGTACCGTCTGATGCATTCTTGGAAAAATCAACAAAGTTGATCTGGCCGTCTGCGGCATGTCCATCCAAGTAAGCAACTTTAACATGGACGTTCAACGCCTGAGCGAGGGCTGCCACCTGAACATGGTCTTTTTCCAAGATATGACATACCGTCAATGGAAGGCATATCTACGAACTCACCTGCCTCCTTTCCAAGTGGTTCCACGAATCGCCTGCAGAAATCATCGACTGAAGTCTGCATTTGGGACTCGGGGTCGAAAAGAAAGTCCGCAAACTGATTGTCAACACGCATCTGGGCAGAGGTCAGCAGACGCATGTACATCACAATGTAGTTGGACGCTACGACGACAGTTGAGAGGCGCAGGAACCATATCTCGATTGTAAACGTACTCGCTGGGTCCGTAAAGCTTCGCCAAAGCTCTGCCCTTGGGTCCGTGTGGCTCACATGATAAGGATGAACCAAGTTTTGGAGGATCTCATAAGGTTGTCCATATACACAGTCGTCGAAACCCGCGTTCGCGAGTATATTCTTGGTTGCAGCCAACCGAGCTTCTTTACTGTGTCCCGGGGACCTTATAAGGTAATCCAAGTGAGCAAATGCCAACGCTGAACAGCTGAAACGCATCAAAAATGAGATCACAACGCATAGAGTGGAATCACCTCGATAGAAACAATCGCCGTCACCTGAAGAAATACAGTCAGACGTCTGATCGTGTTGCAAGTGGGGACATAATGCCAACCTTTGGCACGAATTATGAACTGATACCCTTGAATGATCAAGGAATCTATCTGAGCCAAAAAATTCGGGGAATTGGCGTATTCATCTCGCAAGACGGACGTGGCTTCAGGCGGAGAGACCAGAGGACGCTCCGACTCCATACTTTCCTCAAGGAGCCTCTGTGGAGAGCAGTCACAGGTGAACGCAATATGGGTGGACGGGTATACATACTTGGTTCATTTCATAGAGTTGCGCCTGTGTCAGATCAGAAATGTCTGAAAGTGAAGATGTAAGCTGCTCAGGTGGTCGCGCCACAAACGTTCTACATACCCATGTCTTCTGGCAAGATAGGGTGCCCGCTGAGAAATGGCTCGTGTACGATTGCCTGACCGTCGATGTCTTCGGGCAAGTCGGTGCTTCTCAACCTTGCTGCGACAACCATCAATGTGAGTATAGTGAAAAGACAATGTCCTGGACCTGTGGACCTACGTGGACTTGGCGGTTTTGCACCCTCAGTGCGGTTAGACGTGGACATTAAAACAGCGACGTGAGATCACAATAGATCTGTGCTGCTCACCCGATGGGATAAAGCAGAGATCGGCCGCCGCATACTGGCTAATTTGGATCTTTGAATCCACGTGACAGAACAAAGCATCAACAAAGGCTGTGTAGTGCGTCTCAACAGTCCGTTCCCCAACATACGATGTAAATACGGAGACGTGTAGTGAAAGAGACATTTCCAACGGCGTATTCACTAAACTTCACTTCAATGGATTAAATGGTAGGGATTGACGGAATATCTATAGTGCGTTCAGCCCGAGCTCGCAATTCTTCCCGGATCGGCTTGCGCGCATTTAGCCTAGAATGGTTTAGTTGCGCAATTCAACACTCCCTGGATCACTAGCAGACCGACTTACACACTCAGCATGGAGTTAAGGTATGCTGTCGACACAGAAATTAGCCTAGTGGGGATATCATGTACAACGATTACAGGCTTACTTTTACAAAGTATGGCAGCCGGGGCAGCAGTCAGGAACCGAGATGTTCCATCACCCTGTATGTAGTACTCGAAATCACGTCAATACGGGTACCGATTCACTTGTGCTCCAGCGCGAAAGCACTTACCAGGATCACCAACGCCAATGCATTGATACTGCGTGGAAGGGAATGAGATTCCATACACTCAAGATACTTAGGACGCAGGCTTACGCAGAAAAAAGACCCATTTGAACGAAGACCGCATTCAACTTCTTAATATAACTACCCCGCCTGTTAACACTTTAGTGAGGATGCCATGCGCATTAAAAGAGAATTACCGAGTTACGCCTGTCCTCGCTGGCCGCAAGTAATACATGATCGAAAACGTGATAGTGGCATCGCAAATAGCACTGGCCACTGCACCCAGTGGCGGATACTAATGGCCCGTCAGCGCGGCTTTCCCAACCTGGCAACAAGGTACCTGGCTGGAGAAGAGAACAAGGAATGTCGGCGTGTGGATCCTGAAACAACCGTCGAAATGAAATCCAGAAGCGTGCTACCTATGGACTCACAAGTCTCCTGTAAGTACTGCAGTGTAATCATTCTTATCAGTCGGCAGGTGTTTGTGGGACGAAAAAACGGCACGAACATAATCCGAGCACTGGTATGTGGTCGTGTCAAAGGTAGTATTAGAGCCTTTATCCAACATGCTTACCCAGCTGGACAAGGGCAGACAAAAACTGTCACTTGTAATTTAGCTGGACAACGTGAGTGTAATCTGTGCAACATACCACGGCGGACGTGATGATGCGATTCTGGCCACTGACTGTAATGTAGAGGTTAAATAGGTGAGGGGAAAGTCTGTAATCACTCACTTATCCAAACTCGATGAGCGTAGAAGCTATCACAATATGCAACTATGAGGTAATGGCATCCATATGACATTTTAAAGCTACCTCTGGACTGTGAAGACCACCCAGTACTTGAACATCGTCATTCACAAGACCTTCAATTGATTGAACGCCTCACTCACGAGGATGAAAACGCCACCCTTGAATGGTTCGCATGTTCAGAGCGTATTTCCCAAGATGAGATAAATTAACCACGCACGACTGATAATCTAGTGACCGACAGGATGAGCTTGAAGAACAGTTGTTATTCCTCTTTTCTTAGTGACTTACGAAGGAATATACGTCACACAATCCGGTGAGGTACTAAACCGACACTTGACTAGGAGGTGATAGCAGGACCATATTAATGCGAACGTATGTATGCCGTCAAGGACGCTAGTAAAAAGTCAGCCATGCAGCAAACCCTGCAAAAGCGAACATACAAGACGACCAACACCTGTGGAGTAGATATTCAGAACAAGGAGAGTCAGAAAATCAGTCCAATTGGGAATGATTACTAGCACTTTGAGTCGGGGGTTGTCCTGCGGAAACGCTCGAATATAGAATATGACTTGACCGGTTGCGATACCGTACAAGCTAGTGTGGGCTCAACCATTTCGGTAAATGAGTTGGAGTGATAGACCCACGTATATCCAGCTATCGAACCTGCAGAGAAGGTCAGTGATCGATCATCAACCCGAGTGCTCTCAGAACTTTTCGCATACCTATTATCCCAGGACCCCATGTTAACTGAAATGAAGCTGCGCTCATAGAAGTGCACAAAGAAGCTGGGGTTGCAGCTCCTGGTCAACTGCGTATGTACGAAGTTGTAAGATGAGGGCGCTTGGCAACCAGTTACCGCCCTACATTTTCATGCTTCACGTCACTGACCCACCCTAGGTTCGTAAGTCATTGTCAGTCCAACTTGAATGCACTGATTCGAGGTCCCCGAATTGAAGGGGATTACATATGGTGTGGCTACTGCGGCCGATCAGTTTGAAAAAAAAAAAACTAAAGTACGGAAGTGGTACGGCAGCCACTGGTGTGACTGAACGTGTTCGCCTACATATTTGATCCCGGTTTTACAAAACTGCCTGGGGCCGGATCCGATCCGTCCAAAGCCAATCGGAGCCGCCATCGGGTCGTGTAGGCCTGGTTCTTTGGGCGAGATAGATTGAAGCACTGAGTGTGTTGTTCACTTGCTGACATGCCGTAGTTAGATCTTCAAGGAACCTGGCGTTGAACTTCAAAGGGAAGATGGCATCGGCAGATTACACGGTTGTAACTCGCTCTCGACTCCGGTCTCACGCTCAGAAAGCTCAATTATTCAATTTCCCATTAGACACAAGACACTTGTAGAATCCAGAACAAAGGAGACGTTCACACCTCCAGGTCCATCTCAGATATGTAACCGGATAAAGCATCGCGAAAACAGCGGTCATTTCGATCACCAGACAGTAGGGATTGTCGGAATCTCTATGGTGCGTTGAGCCTGAGCTTGTTGTTCATCCCGGATTGGCTTGCGCGCATTTAGCCTTAAAGGATTGGTTATGCAACTCAACACCACGTGGACCGGATGTGCTTACACGCTGAGCATGCTGTTCATGTATGCTGTACAAGTTATGGGCCGGGAAGAGCAGGTAAAACGCTCATGAGCTCACCTTTGCTAAGTATGACACCCGGGGCAGCGGTGAGAAACCGAGATGCTCCAACCTCGTCGCGTATATAGTACTTGAGATCCCGTCAATTCAGATTTACAACACGCTTTCAAGCAAATGTACTTACCAGGATTGCCACTAATGATGCATTGATACTGCATGGTCTATGTTACAACCATAACACTGGATGTATTCAGACACGAGCTTACAAGGAAAAGAGCCCCATCTGAACGAAAACGGCATTCAGTTTCTTAATATAGTTACCTTGCCTGTTACGTAATGGGTTAATAAGGGCCCAACGCACTGACAGGAAGGCTACCGAGTAATACCTGCCCTGGCTGGACGCAGGTGATAAAAGATAGAAAGCGTAATGATGGCATCGCATACAGCGCTGGCTACCGCGGCAAGTGGCAAATACTAAAAACACGTGAGCGAAGCACTTACAAACGGTAATGCGATAGTGACCTCGCTGGAGAACAGAACCTGCAGTGTCGGCGTGCAGATCCTGCAAGGCCGTCAATGCAAGGTCCGCGGACGGGCTATTCGTCTGCCTACAAGTCTCCCGTCAGTACTACAACGCCGTAAGTTATATCATTCGTGGCAGGTAATTGACGAGAGCAACAAAGAGGTACGAACGCAATCCAAGCACTGGCATACATTGGGTCAGAGATATCAGGCTCCGGTCCTATTCGAGTGCTTACCTAATTGGGCAACTGCAGACAAAAACTGACACTTTAAAGTAAGCAAGGACTGCGAATGCAGGCGACACGACATACCACTGCGGACGTGATGACTCGATTCCGACCACTGACTGTAAGGTAGAAGTTAAACGGGATGAGAGAAACGTTTGGATCACCCACTTATCCAGACTCGGTGAACGTAGAAGCTAACACGATGTGGGATCGTGAGATCACGCCATCCACATAGCACTATAAAGTTACCTCTGGACTATGAAGACGACCAAAAACTTGAACATCGTCATTCATAGAAAATTTAACTAAGTGCCACACTTACGAGGATACAAACACCCAACTTGGGAGGTTTGTGCATTCAGAACCTGTTCCGCAAGTCGCCACAAATTAACCACGCACAGTTGATGATCTAGTTGGAACAGAAAGATCAGCTCAGGACGGTTTGGTCCACTTCCTAGTGACTTACACAGGAATATAGGTCACACAATCCGGGGACGTGTTAAACCGGCACTTGACCAGAAGGTGATAGAAGAACCATATTAGCGTGAACGTCTGTACCCCGTCAAGGACGCTGGCAATAAGTCAGTCACTGAGCCAACATAGAGCAAACCCTCTCAGAGCGAACACACAAGACGCCCAATACCTGCGTGGTAGATATTCTGGTAAGGAAAGCTGAAAAGCCTGCATAGCTGGAAATGTTTACTAGCACTCTGAGCTGAAAGTTGTCTCGTGGAAACGCTCGTATGTAGAACATGACTTGACCGGCAGCGATCCCATACAACCTAGTGTAGGATCAGATAATGAATCACACGCGAGGGGAAACCGGGGTAGACGCACATATATCCAACCATCGAACCTACGGAGATGGCCAGTTAGTATTGATCAGCCCGAGAACTCTCATATCTTCCTGCCCACCTATCAATGCAGGACCCCATGCCAACTCAAATGAAACCGCGCCCATAGAAGATGCACAAACGGCCGTTGGAATGGGATGGGGTTACTGGGCAACCTCGAGTGATCAAGCACGGGCCATACATGTGTATATGTATGTGTAGGCACTCAACATGCTGTCATACATTCTGGCACCTCACGTCATCCATCCCCGAGTTCGTGAGTTAAAGAGGTCCCCGAACTAAATGGGATTACAAGAGGCTACCGCCGCCAATCAGTACCGAGAGAAACCCTGAAGTACGGCAGTAACGGGTGGAGCTGAGCGTATCTCCCTACTTGATCCATTTCACAGTGCTTGTGTCAGATCAAAGTTGTCCGGAGTAAGGGTGTAAACTGCTCGAGCAATCAGGTCGCGGACCCATGTATATCCCTCAGCGAGATAGATTTTTCATTGAGAACGTGTTTCGGTTCGAGTGCTGGTGCACGACCCCGACCAATCCCCAAGTTAATGGGGTGTTGTAGGCCAATGGATTGCCTCTCAACTTGCCAGAACAACCGTCAGGGCGATATCCCAAATTGCTGTCCTGAAGGGCCTGTGGACTTACGTGGACTGGAGCAACTTTGTGCCCTCGAGGATGTGCATTTGAGACAACGGGTCACCCGTAAGAAGATATCGATAAGGGTTGTGTCGTAACCGGTCTGCAGTTCCCGAGCTCGGATCTCCGAACAAACTAGACTATTCATGAAGAGTATGTTCACTCTTCTAAGAGAATGTAGATACAGGGCACTCGTAGTAGAATCCGGAGCAGAGCGGACTTTCACACTCCTGGGACCACACCAGATGCGCAATCTTGCGAAGACGTGGTTGCTTTAAGCACCGAATTAGCATTGAATGGTAGGAATTGGCGGAATCTCTATAGTGCATTGAGCTCGGGCTTGTTGTTCGTCCCGAATCGGCTTGCGTGCATTTAACCTAGAAAGCTTTGGTTACACAATTCAACATTGGAGAATTGCTTACACGCTGAGCATAGAGTTCACGTATGCTTTCGCACGAATCAGTTAGTCTGATTAGGTAAACACGCAGAAAGGCTGGGTGCTTACTCTGGCCAAGTATGGCAGCCGGGGCAGCACCTAGCAATCGACATGTTCCATCGTCGTGTGCGTAGTACTTGAAAGGGCGTCAACCCGGATTTGATGTGCACGCCCAGCCGGACATACCAATATCACCACTGTTGATGCATTGATGCTGTACGAAAGACAAAAGATGGTCACCATCACCACACCCACGGTAGCGGGAACAAGGACTCACAGGGTAAATAACCCCATCTGAACGAAGATGGCGTTCAGCTTCTTAATGTAGTTGCCCTGTCTGTAAATGTTTAATAAGAACGTCATGCACAATAAGAGAAATTTACCGATTTACACCCGTCCTTGCTGGTCGCAGGTAATAAAAGATGGAAAACGTGATTATGGCATCGCAAACAGCGCTGGCTATTGCTGCCAGTGGCAAATACTAACAACCTGTGGGCCTAACATCCACAGTCTGGCGAGAGTTACTGTACCTTGTTGGAGGCTACGAGCTGTATCGTCGGCGTGCGGATCCTGACAAACCGTCAATGCAAAGCCCAGGGGTATGCTGCTTGTGTACCCACAAGATTCCTGTGAGTACTACAATATCCCCAGTCAACTCTCAGTCAAGGCAGGTAATCGACGGGAGAAATAAAAGGCACAAACACATTCCGAACACTGTGTGGAGCTGGTCAGCAGTGTTTTGAAGGTCCTGTTTGAGTACTACTTGCCCAACTGAGCAAGAGCAAACAGAAACTGCCACTCCACTTTTAGCTAAACACCGTGATTACGATGTATATAACATACCACGGCAGACGTGACGCTTCGATTTCGACCGCTGACTGTAAGGTACAAATTAAATGTGACGAGAGAAAATCCTGCGACCACATACTTATCCAGACTCGATGGGCATAGAAGCTATCACGTATGCGGTCGTGAGAGCTTAGCATCTATATGATAGCACTATCAAGTTACCTTTGCACCATGAAGACGACCCAGTACTTGAACATCGTCATTCACGGAATCTTCAATTGAGGTCTTACTTACGAGGATGCAAATACCGGACTTCAACGGTTGCATATTCAGAACATACTTCCCAAGCCGAGACGAGTTAATCACGCACAACTGAGAATCTAACGTGAGCAGCAAGATGAGCATGATTATTATATTCCTTCTTCCAGTGACGTACGGAGGAATATAGGTCACACAATTCGGCGAGGTATTAAACCGACACACGACCAAAAAGCGATAGTAGGTCCATATCAACGTGAATGTCTGTAGACCATCAAGGGTGCTAGTATTGAAAAAGTTAGTCGTGTTGGTCATACAACAAACCCGAACACACAAGACGATCAACACCTACAGAGTCAACGATGAGATAAGGAGAGCCAGAAGGTCTTGGCAATTGGGAATGCCTACCAGAGCTTTGAGTTGAAGGCTGTCGCTTGGGAACGCTCGCACGTAAAAGGTGAATTGACCGACTGCCACGCCATACAAGCTAGCATGCGGTCAATCGTTGATAAATTGAAGTTGTAGATGAAAAGGTGAACACACGTATTTGCGATTATCAAACCTGTAGCGACGGTCAGTGATTAATATTGATCGTCAGCCCGAGTACTCTCGGAACTTCTTGC
Organism: Sutorius aff. eximius; assembly: GCA_038088915.1. Taxonomy (NCBI): domain Eukaryota; kingdom Fungi; phylum Basidiomycota; class Agaricomycetes; order Boletales; family Boletaceae; genus Sutorius; species Sutorius aff. eximius. The sequence goes on from JBBPJV010000051.1 coordinate 26,265, forward strand.
GTACCTATTGTTCCAGGAGCCAAAGTCAACTGAAATGAAGGTGCGCCCATAGAAGATGGATCGAGAACCTGGGTTTGCAGGGCGGCCTTGGGTGCCCGCAACTGTGTATATGTATTTGAAGAGTACCCAACGGGTTGCCACCTCTACATTTTGGTGCTTCACGTCAGGGCCGGGCCGCATTTCCAAGCTCGGAAGTCAATTGAAGTACATTCCCGGTTCGAGGTCCCCGAGCCTGAAAGGGATAACGTGAACCTGAGGTTGTTACTGCCCCCGATCCGAAAGTATGGAAAGCAACCTACACAGTACTGTACTTGGTACGGTAATCACGAGAAAACCTCAGATGGCCTGACTGGGCCGTTCTGGTCCATTACGTGAAAGGCACCAGGCTCAGAGCAGACATGAGTATGTCGACGAAGCTGTAACCCCTTCAAGTAGTGAGGCAGCATGTCCGATGCTCCAAGAAGATAGATTATGCATTCATTAAGAAGTTCTTTCAGTCCAACCGCACAGCCTGCCAATTTGAACCATTAACCTTGGATTAATGCAGTGTGGCACTGGCGCAATCATCAATGTGAATACCTTCAAGGAGAGACACGACTTTATGGACTTGCGTGGATTGGGCGGTTTCGCATGCATGGAGTAGATCAGAGGTATGCATTCAAAACAAAAGTGCATGGTGACCATAGGTCTGCGAGTTTACAAAGCATCCACAACTGGGACTGTGCTATCACAATTCTTGTTCCCCGGCCTTGGTTTATCTCAGCAAATGTGATTATTCACTAGAGGGCGTTTGGTTTCCCCAAATTCACTGTCATACATATAGGGCACTTGAAGTAGAATCCAGCGTAAAAGAGGCGTTCACGTGATCAAGTTTACCTGGAATGCCTCTCACTGAAGCTGATCCTAAAGGGATGGCCGTTTTGGCGCATCACTACAAAATGGTAGAAATTGTGGGAATCTCTATGGTGCGTTGGGCCCGAGCTTGCAGTTCGTCCCGGATCGGCTTGCGTGCATTTAACCTAAGAAAATTTGGTTGCGCAATCCAATATTGTCTAGAAGTGATCTACCCACACACCGAGCATAGAGTTCACGTATGCTGTCAATACGGATCGATTAGTCTGGTTGGGGAATCGTGTAAAGTGACCACAAGCTCACTCTTGCTGACTACGACAGCCGGGACAACGCCTAGCAACCGAGATGTTCCGTCACTGTGTATGTAGTGCTTGAAATCATGTCAACTCCGATTAATCTGTGCTCTCAGGCGAGAGTGCTTACCAGGATCACGATTATTGATGTATTGATGCTGCGTGAAGGGAGGCAAAACTTCATCGCATCACCACATTCTAGGCACCCAGAATGTAGACTTACAGGGTGAACAGTCCCATTTGAACAAAGACGGCATTCAACTTTTTAATGTAGTTACCTTGCCTGTTTACAGTTTAAGAGGAATGCCACACGCGAAATTTAAAGAAAAAGAAAAAGAAATACCGCACTACACCCGTCCTTGCTGGTCGCAGGTAATAAAAGATAGAGAACGTAATTATGGAATCGCAAACAGCACTTGCTATTGCACCAAGTGGCAAATACTAATGAACCGTGAGCGTAGCACTCACAGTCCGGCAGCACAATACCTTGTTGGAAAATTCAAATTGTATTGTCGGTGTGTGGACCCTGCAAATCTGTCAACGTAAACTCCACAAGTATACTCCTTGCGTACTCACAGGTGTCCTACAAGTACTGCAGCGTCGCCAGTTATTTCAATCAAGACGAGTAATCTAGTTGAAGGGATCAAGAGGTACGAACTCATTCCGATTACTGGGACGTAGTTAAGTCAAGAATGCCGGAGGTCCTATTCAACTGCTTACCCAAATGAACAAGGGCAGTCAGAATCTGTACTCCGGGTTTAGCTGAGATACCGTGTGCGTGATCTGTATAACATACGACGGCTGATGTAATGACTCGATTTTGGGCGCTTACTGTACAGTATAAGTTAAGCGTGATGAGCAGAAATGTTGTGATTACCCACTTATCCAGACCCGATGAGCGTAGAAACTATCATGGGATGCAATCATGAGATTGCAACATCCATTTGGCTTTATATTTACCTTTGGACTACGAATATGATCCAGTACTTGGACGTCGTCATTCATAGAACCTTTATTAGTCGGTGTCCCACTTACGGAGATAGAAATTCCCAGCTTGAATGGTTTGCATATTCAGAACATACTTCCAAAGTTGAGATGAATTAAACTATGCGCACAATTGATAATCTAGTGTAAACGGAAACATGAGCTTGAAAACGATTCCTTGTTTTGCTTTCTTAGTAACTCACAGGGAAACATATGTCATGCAATCCAGTGAGTTATTCAACCGACACTTGATTAAATGGTGATAGTAGAACAACATATCCATGAGCGTCTGTATGCCGTCAAAGATGCTTATAAAAGTCAGTTATACAGCAAACCCTATGGGGGCGAACACACACGACGGCCAACACCTGCAGAGGAATATTCCGATAAGTACAATAAACTTCGTGCGACCAAAAAAAACTTGCTGTTGCTCTGAGTTGAAAAATGTCGCGTGGAAACGCTAGCATGTAGAATGTGAATTGACCGACTGTGATCCCATACAAGCTAGTATGAGGTCAATCTTTATGACGAACGGATCATGTGTAAAGGGATAGACGCACGTATATCCAACCATCGAACCTGTGAAGATGGTCAGTAATCAAGGTGAGCGCTCTCAAATCTTTTCGCACACCTATTAACCCGGGACCATGCGTCAACCCAAACGAAAATACGGTCATTGATACACAAATGACTTATACGACGGACGGGATGCAGGGCGAGTCCGAGGACCTAGTCGTAGGTCATGTATATGGATGAAGGGATCCAACCATTGCCACTGTATTTATTTCATGTTACGTCTCCCACTCGTCTGTGGGCGGGGAGTTCCCCGGATTAAGATGGATTACGTGATGTCGCCGCCGCCAACCGATAAGTATGGAAAGCAACCCTCAAGTACGGCAGTCATGGTAAGCCGATTGTGACAGGACGGATGCAGAGACCCATGAGTGAACAAGTCTGCCCGTGACAGAACCTTGTAGCAAAGATTACAATAAATCATTCAAGTGATCGGGTCACTTATCCAACGTATCCAGGTATCTTCCAGAAAGGTAGCCTACTCTTCATTAAGAATCGCTCAGGCGGTTCGAGGTTGCTTTTCGGTCACTTCGCTGTGCCAGTGTGAACACCCTTCCAATGGAAAATACTCAGACCCTAGTTTCTGTGGTCTTAAGCGGCTGAGGGTCAGACGCTTTTGCGCCCTCGGAGTAATTAACAGGCGTGCACGCAAGAAAGCAATGTTGCGTGAAATTATGATAAGCCTCTGCCTACTCGGTTAGCAGCATGAACGGCGATTGAATCGGTTAAACAAGTTCTAGCCCAAGCGTCTAGTTTGGTTCCGACTTCTAAGCGCACTGCTGACCGAACGGGAACGATGATGCTGTGTTGTGGCTCACTCTCTATGCATGCAGTAATACATACTTTCAAGTCCCAAAGAACCTATCATTAATTCTTTGTAAAGAGTGTGATGACTGGTCGCCAATTCAAGATACATTGTAACGACTAAATGAGCGGAATTGAAAGCGAAGGCGACATTCGGTCCGAGCCAAGCGATTCGCCGATACTGGGTGGGCCGCCGTGGACGCGGCCGTTACTATCACCAAATAGTGGGGATCGTCGGTGTCTCTATGGTGCGTTGAGCTCGGGCTTGCTGAGCATCCCGAATAGGCTTGCGTGCATTTAGTCTGGAGAAGGTTTGGTTACACAAGCCAACACTGCCCAGATAGAACCAGTTTACACGCTAAGCATAGAGTTCACATATGCTGTTGGCGTACGCTCATCAGTAGGCTGGTGAATGAGTCATGTGGAGCGAACAGTGTGCTCACTCTTGCTGAGTAAGGCACCTGGGGCAGCAGTCAGGAATTGCAATGTTCCGTCGTCGCGTATGTAGTACTGAAGATCACGTCGACCCAGGTTGAACGCTGTTCGCAAACACGTTACTCACCAAGATCGCCACTGTTGATGCATTGATACTGCACAGAAAGGAAAAGACTGCATCATAATCACAGCGCTCAAGGAAACTAGCCCGAGGCCTACAAGGAGAAAAGTCCCATTTGAACAAAGACCGCGTTCAGTTTCTTAATGTAATTACTTTGCCTGTCCACGATTTGATCAGAACCACGCACGCAATAAGAAGAGGGAAAATACCGAATTATACCCGTTCTCGTCGGCCGCAGGTAATACATGATGGACGTCGTGATGATTGCATCGCAAACGGCGCTCGATGCTGCGGCGGGTGCCAAATACTAATAATTCATGAGCCTAGCCATTGCGGCCCGACAACACGGTACCTTGCTGGAGAATAAAACTTGAAATGTTGGAGTAATGATTCTGAAAAACTGTTAACGTAAAGTCCAGTAGCATGGTACTTGCCTACCTACATGACCGCTGTGACCACTGCAGCGTCCCTCATCAAATCAACCCAGGCAGATGTCGAAAGAAGGGTAAAATGGCACGAACACATTCCAAATACTGGGATATATAGTTGGGTCGAGAATGTTACTGGATTTGTTTGACTGCTTACCCAACTGAGCGAGGGCAGTCAGCAACTGTCGCTCTAAATTCAGCTAATCATTGTGGATCTGATCCGTATTTCGTACCACCGCGGTAGTGATGGCTCGATTCCGACCACTAACTGTAGAGGAGAAGTAATGTGATGAGAAGAAATTCTGCGACCACTTACTTATCCAAACTCTATGAGCGTAGAAGCTACCACGACATGCGATTATGAGATCATGGCATAGTATCACTGTATGACCCTTACCTTTGGACTGTGAAGGTAGTCCAGTACTTAACTTCCGTCATTCACGGAGTCTTTGGTTGAGCACCCCACTTACGATAATACAAACACCCAACTGAAAAGGTTTGCGTAATTAAGACGTGTCTCCTAGGCAGGCAAAGATGCGTCGACTACCCACAACTGACAATCTAGCATAGGCAGCCAGATTAGCTCTGAGAACAGCTATTTTTCTTTTCAGTGACTTACGGAGGAATACGGGTCGCACAATCTGGTGAGGCACTGGTCCGACACGTGATTAAGAGGCGATAATAGGCCGATGCTAACGTGAACGTCTGTATGCTGTCAAATACGCTGGTAAGAAGTTAGACATATAGCGGATAGAGCTACAATGGTCAACATACAACACTACCACCACCTGCGGGGAAGAAGTTCAGATAAGGAGGCTAGGAACCGTACAACAAGAAATGTTTACCAGCGCTTTGAGCTGAAACATGTCGCGCGGAAACGCTTGCATGTAGAATATGAATTGGCAGATTCCGACCCCATACAAGCTAGCAGTGTGAGATAAATCGTTTTAACAAACAGGTTGAGGTGGAAGGATAGACACACGCGAATCCAATCATTGAACCTACAGCAATGGTTAGCGAAATAATCATATCAGCGTGACGTTCTCAAATGTCATGCCTACCTATAAACCCAGGACCCCATACCAGCTCGTATGGAACCGCGCTCATAGCGAATGCGCAAGCGACCTGTGCAAAGCGAAGGGGTTGCAAAGCGGCTTCGGGGCATCTACCGTAGGTCGTATTTATATGTGTGAAGGTGTCTAGTAACCGGTAGTACTGGTGCTGCTTTGAAGTGTGTTGTTCATCTCCGAGCCCAAGCCCATTGAAGCGCTCTTCCGTATCAATGAACCCCCTGAGGGCATCAAGTACGTGAGGTTGTTACTGCCTTTGATTAGTATGGAAAGCAACCCTTACTCGGGGCGGCCCTTTAGGTTAGGACTGGCTCGTCATGTTACGAACTCACCACCAACCCGGTGGGTGGTCCGCGCAGCCTCCGCAAATGACACAATATTTACCTGATCCATCCGTCGTCAGATGGTGTCGAACATAGTACCCACTCACCAAGGGGGGTGGTCATTGACATTGCAATCCGGATCAAGAACCCGTGTTAAAATGGGTAGTCTTGTATATGTCGCCGGTACCATACCAAGTTGGGGAAGGTCCCTAAGAAGATCATGATAACAGCGCCCAATAAACAAGTAATTCGATACCCATTATGTGCATTTTGCAACACGTTGCCTTCTTGGCCGATCTGGATTGTCTATTCAATCCACAACTCAATGTATTTCCCTGTATGCGGCACAAAGTGCGCACACTGATTACCCGTGAAGGGTCCCGAATCCACATTACGAAAATTGGGCTCATCCCCGGTTAGTCTTCCGTAGGCTACACGGTTTTTCCAACCGCTCACCAGTTCAATGCAGTTGAGTTGCGTAAAAAGGGAACGCAATGCGGCTTGACAAAGGTTGGGGTTTGGTCTCAGATCGAGTCGCTTGTCGAACGATTTGTTCAAGTAGCCCATAGTTCGAATCCATTTCATAAGATCAGTGATAGCGATTCGTCAGAAGAATATTTTCCTGCAGACAATCAGATGAGTGTTTCTCAGCCCACCAACTGCCGTCAAACTTGGCTATTGCGTGACGATAACTGGTATGAATGTGCACAGTGGCTCCGCCGTGCATCCCCAGCGAAGAGTGGGACTTCCAAACTTCTTCTCAGTGTCACCGCGGGGCGAAAAAACTAGTCTAGCTAACTCCGCGACTTACCGCCTTGAAAGACCACGCACTCCAATGCCTCCGTCTTTCATCATCTCCACGGGCGCTCTCTTTGGGCTGCTCGGGGGGTCGCTGCCTAGGCGTTCCGTTGTCGTGGCTGGTCTTGAGGCCCAGGTTTTTCCCTCATGCTCAGGTGCGAACGGTGAACGGGAAATGGCTGCAACACATCTGCATTGCGCCTCGGACAAAATGTAACGTACGAATGGGTACTCCAACACATACGTGATTCACGAAGGTTTGCTCCTATTACAACGCTAGAGGGCACTACGCCTTAGGAATAATGTCGTGCATGTTCATCCAATTTCCCGAGTATCTCTTCTTGCTCCTCGATCGACTTCCTCCCGCTGAGAATGGTCAACGCTTGACACAGCATCAACGCCACTAGATCCGGCACTCACAAAGACTGGGCGAACACAGGCACATGTGAAGGGTCTTTGATGTAGCCTAGCTCGGTCAGGGCCCACTGACGAGACGCGAGCCTGAAGAGACACAGGTCCACGGATGAATTAATGCCACATCAAATTCAGATACACAGCAACTCACTGTTGTATTGGCGTGGGCTGCGGCTTGTGATGTTTACGTTTTGGAGGCCACTCCATCTCTGGCGTCCTTGACCGTTTGGTCTTGGATCCTGTTCCGGCCTCCCCGGATTTTCTTGCGGCAGCCCTGCGTCGTTTGTGCTCCTGTGCTAAATTGAGCGTTCTGAAAGAACTCGTTTCCAGTGACTCTACCTTGAGTGCATTCCGGGATCGCACCTCCTCGATCCGGCTAGGAACCAACACATCGTCGTTGCGATGACTATATTTGATGCCAATTGCACCCAACATTTTATGAATGTCATTTTCCGCAGGAACCTCGGGAGGGTCTGACACGATCACCCTGTCATTCTTCCGAATAAATAGTTGGACTACTCACTCACCATCATCAAAGAGCAGGGCAGTCAATCCTCGTAGATCTGCCTGCAAGAGATGTCAGCTTCCAGGCGTCGGACAAGATTTCATGTTAACCTCTTCCTTCCCTCCCTTTTGGTCTGCTTCCTGCAGCCATTCCTCCTTGCTCCTTGACTGTCGCCTCGATTTTCCTCCAAAGTGAGCCAAGGCCCAGTCGAGTTCAATGATAGATGCTTTTTCAATCTGGCATGAGGCTGCTGAGTCAAGCTACCAAGCTCGGAAATCCAATCCCCAAAGCTCACCGCGAGTTTCGTAGCAAGAGTATCTTCGTGAAGCTTGAAAATGTTCTTTGCACCGAAAAGCTCCCCTTGTCTACTGGTATCCCCTTGTACACCTGAGAAATACCTGACAATCCCGGTCATGTCGTGCACATCTGTCGCCCGCTCACATAGATATCCTTACCTGGTTTGTACACTGGCTTGGTACCCAATAGCCATTTGCTGTTGTTTGTAAAGCTGCCGGGCATAGATCAATTCCTCAATCGAACCCGCTCCCAAGAGTCGATAAACGTGGACGTCACGGGTTTGACCGAAACGGTAGGCCCTATCCATAGCTTGTAGGTCATGGGCGGGATCTGAGTGGGAATTTAGTTACTAGCGAGGGCATAACTAAGGCCAGATGTACTTACTCCAGTTGGGGTCTGTACAGCGTCCGCCTCGTCAAAACAGTAGCCCAGTGGTCCATCAACACTTACCAAAGATGACCACCTTGTTGGCGCCGGTCAGGTTGAGACCAGTCCCCCCAGCAAGGGTGGAGATCAGGAATATGAAAACATCTGGGTCCTGATTGAATTTATCAATCATCGGCATCCCTGTGAGGAGTGAGTTCCTAGTGCAGCAAATAACGTTCTATTCCTTACTGTCAGGCCGACTCGTAGATCCGTCTAATTTCAGAAAACCGTAGCTTCGGTTCCTCAGGTGGAAGTCCAGCATCTCGAGCAATTTAACTGATTTTGTAAAGACGAGAACCTTGTTCGATCGGCCCTTTTTCCAATCCTTGAGCAGTGTATCAAGGACCTGAAGATCATTTCGTTGGGTAGGTTCACCGATCGCTAAGTTTTACTACTTACAGCCCATTTGCCGCAGAGCGACGGCTGCATCATCGCCGTCCCGAATTTTGGGACAGGTTCTCCCGTGAACACGCGCTCCGCGAGTTCGCGATGCCGGATAGTCTATTTCATACTAAGGATACGGGACACGAGTAGTCTGGATCTCTTACCTGTTCTTGGTTGTCCGTGGGGGCTGAAACTTGTTAGTTGTGTGTCAATCCCACCGTGAAAGGCATTACCTGGGAGAATCAACGCTAAATGATTCGAAATCTTGATCAGAATTGACGTGAACTTCAGAATGTCACCCTTTCCGAATGGATGACAACAGTCTTTATGCCTTGAGAAACTGTCAGCAGCCGTCTGGCAACCTTCTTTGTAACGAACAAACCTTCCCCTCGACCCACAATCGCATAGTTCGTCCTTCCGAACAATGTTCCGAACCGAGTCCATTTCAAGAATGCGCTTGTATACTTTAATTTGCTGTGGCGTCAAGGGACAAAAGACGACCTGGTCGATCTTCCTTGGTAGCTGTGCAATGCTTGTATACTGAAGGACGGAGAATCAAAGATGGAAACGTTTACCTGATCCTTAATGATATCCTTGGTCCTGGAGTGCTAGTCGAGGCGCCTGGATAATACAGCGGCGGATTGCTTACCTTCGTTTGAAGAATTCTGGAAGCAACTTGTCGCAGACAATCTCTGCGACAGCCTACCGAGACTCAGCTATACTCCCCGGGGGTCCAAGTCGTCACAACGCACCAAGGCCTTGGTCCTCTCTTCTTCCGTCGCACTCGACGACTGCCCCACAGTCAACGGTTTGACCACGAATCCTTTCCACTGTTTTATCGAACCCAGCCTCCCGGGGTTGGTCCAGTCGAGGATCGTCCACAGCTCATTATATGAGTTCTGTATTGCTGTTCCTGTCAAGCCGAACCGCGTCATGCACGCAAACTGGTGGTATGCCTTGGTGATTTGGGAGTGCGGGTTTTTGACACGGTGCGCTTCATCGACTACGATAACCGACCAGGCTTTCTCATCAAGTAATGAGATATCCTTGCGCGCGAGGTCAAACGAAGTGATTACTAAGAGGGTCCCGATTAGCTTTCCTAGGAAATAAAGCCAGAAGAAGCCACTACATACCTACGTCTAGACGCCCCATCTTGAAATCTGTGAGGAGAGCGTCTCGACTCGTTGGGGTACCAGTATAGATACCAACTTCAAAATAGCCCCACTGGAAACTTGTCGATTCACTGGAGTTGCTCTCACAAAAGCAAAGGATACTTACCCTCTCAAATTCACGTTCCCAGTTGTGGACCACTGTAGATGGCGCGATGATCAAGCAAGTCGGCCATACGGCGTTCGCAGGAGGGAGAGTTCGACCATTTTTCCATTCTACACCGTCTTGAAGCTTTGAAACATGGTTTCGTCTTCGGCCGATATCTCGCTGATCCCCGTATTTCTTCATGACTGCAGAAAGAAATGATATCACTTGGATGGTCTTACCTACCATGTCATGCCGCAGGTAAGATGTGGGATTTATGAACCAATTAACGCTTACCCTACAAGCGAAATGGTACGAGGAGATCTCAGAGCTGAGAGAAGAAGCACGACAATTGACGTACAAGACCCATATCATCACCAAGAATCCCACCTCGCCCTTTATCATACAAGTCCCAGAAAAATTGTACACCTTCCCGTTGGTATTCTCTTAAATAAGTGTTGATTGCAGCTGGTACCATGATGCCCTTCTCGCGGTCAAGAATAAAAGGACCAAGGTGTTTCTGGTCCTTGCGAAGCGCGAAGCCTGGTCGAGGATTAGATGCCTGTAGAAAATGGGTTTAATACAAGAAAAATAACGTGCTATAGGTACAAACGGGATTGGCAATTATGTCCTCTTCAGATTCAGATTCCGTCTCGGAGTCTGATTGGATTGGGGATATCATTGGGGCTGGAAGGAGTCAAACTCTTCAGCTCAACGGAGAGTACTTGAGACTGCATACCCGTCAAATGGGCGATTTTCACGAGTTCATCCACCTCTGATTCTGATTCGGTCTCGGAATCATCTATGACGAATCGGCTCAATAGTCGTGCAAAACGTTAGTGGTTCACAACATACCCTCCACGGGAGGTGTCCGCTTGCGTTTTGCTGGGAGGACGAATTGGGGAGGCGAGGGCGACTTGCGTTTTAATAGTCGCACAATCGGTTCTGCCTCGGACTCTGATTCCGTTTCGGAATCATCCACAACCGGGCCTTTATTAGGCGTTGCCTCCTTTGAGTCCATAAATACCGTCAATGTTCTAGAAACCACAGGTTTCCCCGCGTCGCTTTCCTCGTGCGAGCTGGCGTCCGGTTCCTCGGCATCTACTTCCGCGCCTTCTTCATCCTCAGAGGCAGAATGAAGATCTAGGTGATCACCTGGATAAATCAAGGTTATGTGTGCTGACAAGATCCGGAACACCACACTTCCACACCAAAGTACTGCAAGAGAGGATTCATTTTCGGTTCTTGTGCGCGATCGGACACCATTCCTGTGTGATCTAGGATAGGCAATTATCATCCAATAAATTTATACCAAGTGAAACTGCTGGATGGTCGGGTACTCACTCCGTTTCTTCCGAGAGACGCGGGACGGCGACGCGTCCGACGATTTACGACCACGTTTTTGTTTCTTTTTTGTCTCGTAGACAAACGCCCCGGCATTGAATTCTGGGTCGGAATCCAATTCTACGTTAGTTTGAGTCAACCCCTAGCAAGTTTTCAGATGTGGCAAGAGTTCCGTACCTAGGGGTGCGGGTATCGAGTGCAAGTTCCCTGTGTAGGCACATGTCAATACATAACGCAGAGTAACGAGAAATACGACATGACTTTGTTGATATGCACATGCTCCTGCTTTCCCCTTTCCGAGAGACATCGCGTACTAGAAGATGAGCGAGTGCATCGGAGTAATTCCAGTCACGCCTTCGAGACTCGGAAGAGTGCACGTGATAAGGTCACACCCCTATCCTAACTCTCGGCTGAACCTGATGAAGGGTCTCTCGGAACCCAATCTACCTAACTGTTTGGGGAAATCCCCAGGCTATCCTGCACACACTTTCCCCGGGAGTCGAGTTTATCGACCTCGGTGAACATTTCACGACTTTGGATCTCTTTTCGGAGGAATATGTTTGGAAAACGGGAAGATACCCGTCAGACAAGAGTACCATGTCACATTACATGCGCTGAAGACAGACAGACATCGGAAGTGGTGCTTGCGTTACAGGGCATCCAGGGATTGGTACGTCACTGACAGCAACAGGCGCGACATGAACCTAAACTCTAGACACCCTTTCGTGGCCACAGGGAAGACATATTTTATTATATATTTTCTCGTCCTCCTTTTCGGCGAGAAACAGGCGGTTGCGATGCCGCTTTTGAACGGCGAAAGATTCTACTTGCTCTTCCGAGACACGGTCACTTTCCACCCCTTCGACTGCGTAGCCCCTCTCTACCATTGCGACTTCGTGTGGGCTCTCCGCGACTCCAATCCATGTATCAAACGCCCTCCCGATATCTTCCCAGATAGCCCGGACATCTTCCGGATCATTCAGACCTCGCCTGAGGCATCGCGTTGGAAAGAATGGTCCAAGCAACACCGTGCTCAGCGTTTCATCATGGACATCTGGGTCGAGGACGAGATCAAGAGCCTCGCGCGAGTGATCACTTAGGCCGTGCTGCTGCAATATCTCACGGGTTAAGCAGAATGTTGTTGGGACAAGACGTCGAGGCCATGATCGCTCTCGCGAACAAGTGGAGCCCCGTCCCTTGAACCTTGCTGGAGTTGATCGAGGGAGAGGACAAACTAACTACAATGATCCTCCGTCAAAGCAGCCGAACTGCTGTCGCAAAATGTCCGGAACTTATGAGGATTGGACGGAAGCTCGACTTCTCCTATGCTGACCCATCGTCGTTCTATATCGTCTGACCGCAAGGCAAGGACGCTGTCGGCTGCCATTCTTTTTTCACATCCACACCAACACGAGGCCTCCGCGCAATCCTAGCAGAAGGGCTCCGGTTTCTAACTAACTCCTTCAAGTTGCAGTTCTACGAAATGCTGTCTCTGCCCCCAGAGAGTGACCAATCTGCAAGATTCATTACGAATCCTACTTTTACAGCCTGGTTTCCCAGGGAGGTGAGATGACGTGCCGCTGGGACTCGGTACAGTTCTCGAGAACGTGGATGCCCGCCTCTCTTACAGGCACGACTAATCTCATTCCATCTACCAAAGAGGTAGGAAAGGCCGCGACTCCCCCATTCTACTGGGTTCCACCCTGCACTAATTTCCCTGGCATTGATAGTAGGACAAGATTTATGCTTTCCAAGCAACTATCGACAACGGCCACAGTTCACCGATAAACAGCTTGCGATTCATGTGAGCACAGTTGCCGAAACGTTTGAAGGACATTTCTTGGTGTGTATTGTTTGTGCGGCTGGAATCAGGACGAATCGAGGATGTTGCACTTCAATGGTCGAAAAGGCCACTCTTCCCGTCGAACGAGACGCGTGTGCCCGTCGCCCGGTTGGTTCCTGACGCTATGCAACCAAACACACATACGAGTTTTGCAATTGTTTGATTTGCAGAGTGCCTTCGAGCTCGCTTGCCAGGTACTTCGTGATATCGAGGATCCAGTACTGCAACTGTCTCAGGTGGAGTTGGTAGACGTTGATAGGAAGAATGGGATGGAAATTGATTGGTGAATAGCATGAATTTGCATTACAGCACAAAGTTCGGGTGCTCCTCTCTTTTGTTTCAGCAAGCAAGATGGGCTAAGTCGAATGAGCCTGTTTGCTTCCATTGCAGTAAATTAGGTCCATACTGTCCCCTTGTACTATGCAGTTCGTGTATTATCAGGCAGTCATGTGGGCTCTTGTTTTGTGAACAAGATCTATACCAACTCCCAAAGCGTCACATCTGTGCACTTACAAGGGCTTGAGCAACAAGACTATAATTCATTTATTTGATAGTGGTTATGAGCGTATCAAAGCCGCTACATACCCTTAAGTTGAACGCGTTGTGATCGTAAGAGCATACAATCGTTTTTGAGCACAGTAAATACGGACAACATATAGAACCAGGTGTAAGGGGGCCAGGAAAAACATGAGAGCACAGGAGCACTTAAAGAGCAAGTTACGATCGGAGAGGGGAAGTGTAGGTTTAAGGAGGGTTGGTAGGCACACGTCTCGCGGCGAACAGAAAATATTATACTGGGAACGGTCAAGGGAGAGGACGAAACACGATTAAGTTGCAACGATGGAGCAGGGAAAGACAGTGTCCTGGATATGTACAGCATGGCAAGGAGTTCGATGATTACTCGTCGTCGTCGTCAGCGGCCTCTTCGCCACCACTCTCCTTGGAGGCAGACTTTGTCTGTCGAGTTTCGGAGTGAAGCGGAGGTGAGAGCATGGGAGAGACAAACTTACGCCAACCAGGGTTGCTTTCTCCTCCTCGGCACGTGCCTTGTCCTTAGCAGCCATATCAAGATAAGGCTGGATGGAATATCAATACATGTACAGGAAGGGACACAAACGCATCTACCTTTTTCTCGTCTTCGTCGAGCTCCTTCCATTTTGCTCCAAGAAGTTTGCCAAGCTCGCCTATGCATGCCATTCAGATAAACATCAGACAATAATGGGGGCCCACTGACCGAACCCAGCATCCGGGTTTTCGGCCTTGATTCTCTCTCTCCAATCTTGACTGAAGAACATGTAAGCGGAGAGAGCCCGCTTTGGGCCCCCCTTGGACTTTGACTTGGCGCTGCCTTTGGCAGTTTTACTTTCGGATTTCTCAGCAGCCTTGCGCTGTCAACGAACGTCAGCGACAACGTATGTAAAACGATGATGGAATGCATGAATTGAAGTAAAGGGTAGCATATATGCGGCTATATGGGCGTATGGGAGACAATTATGATGAACAAACCTTGGGTTTAGCTTCCTTGGGCATCTAGAAGAGAAAAAAACGGGTTAGCAAATGATTCAACACGTCGTGAACGCGCGAATGGGTGTACAAGTCAAGTGGAGTGTTGTGGAACACGATGCGCGTCGACGCGTCGGTGACCAAACAAACAAGGGGCCAGCGCGGCATGATAGAGGCCAACGCTGACGACCGAGCGACAGGGACAAAAAAGGTTGTCCGGTATCGCCAGGCATCGAGGACGATGGAAGTGTAGATAAAATGGAGAGATGGGCTGACCTTGTGGATGTATGCTACAGTGAGGGGTGGTAGGGGAGTGATTGATTTAGGCGGGTGGGCCGCACAGTACAGCTATAGGCAAGGTTGGCTGGGAGCGTTTGGCGGGTGGGAGCCTCGTATAAGGGGACACCTGGCATTTTCCAACCGTGGGAACTGAGCACGGACTCGCTCACGTAAGCGCCGTTCAACAACGGGTCATCCCGGACATTTCCGGCGTGTCAACGCGTTGCGTCACGCGCGTGCTCTCCTTCGCTCGGCCGGCGTTTCGGCCGTATCCCCGGCGTGACCACTTCTCGTTGGGGGGTCTCCGAACTGACAGATATCGACGTGGATCTCCTCAATAACAACCCAAGACCTATTTACATTACATATATAATCGTCCGTGAGTCCTCGTGTGCAATTACGAGCAGATCTACAATATACACGGATGCTGCCCAGGTCTTTTAGTTGTGCAAAGGGAACTCCAGCGTCGGGACTTACCTGGAATAGTGTAATGGAATGATTAGTACTAGTCATTGGATTCAAGGTCGATGTCAGGCAGACACAGCTGTCCCAGACCCAAGTCGGGTAGTCGCGCCATTTTGACAAGCAAGCCAAGTCCCTGGTCACCGGCACCCGAGCCTGTGCTGTTGAGGAGCTCCCAGGTGCAGTCGTCTATTTCTTCCGCTATACGTCCCCACGTAGCCTTGATAGCGCCAGGGTGATTGAAGCATGCCATGATGAAGCAGAGCGGTGAACCTACGTGGTGGTATCCTTAACACAACACTGTGTAACTGCGCGATCACCTACATAACCCAGAGATCTCCTGTTCACGAGAAAGAAGAGGCGATCGAGTGTCGGGGAAGAACTTGGGAGTTTCCTGGACAAGTTCCGGAAGGGCATCGCCCAGGCTGTACAAGCGCCGACACGATGGACAGACACGACCCGTAACCCGACTCTTGTTGTACCAGAGGATCTGGATAGGATTGGTCACCGTGAGCTGACTCAAGCAGACGGGCGTACTATGGCGGTTTCCTCGGGTAGGACGGTGCACAACATTTGCAAGATTTCTTCTTGAGCAAACTCTGCGCACAGAGAATCATCCACGGCGGGAGGCTGCGCGAAGAAAGACGAAAGAAAGGCACGTGTATCGCGAACACGAGGCCCATTACCAGGGTCGTAAATGTTTGGGGTAGCGATGAATACACCTTCGTTATCGGGATGAGGGGGATCGTAAGGTGATGCATGAGGATGGTGATCATTACGAGCGTCGTCAAAGTCGTGAATTTGGCGGGGTGGCTCTGGGTGTGTCCGAGCGAGGTGTGGGACGGGCAAGGGCTTCTTGTATTGCTTCTTCTTTCTTCTTGTGTTACATGGCCCGGGCATGATGTCGCGAATAAACCTGTCACGCGTGATGGGACGCGCGCGTGACATTGAGTTTGCACGTGTTTGTGTCGGTAACTGAAAAATAGCCGAGGGTGTTTCTTGATCGAGCGTATATGACTCGGGATAGGAAAAACCTGACAAGGCTGATTACAATCTATCCAGGCAACATCAAAGCTCTGTTGCTACACACCACGACCACTCGCCTCTTCTGGCGCACTAATCTTTTTCTACACTCTCAGGTACACACAATGGCTAATACCATAGAGCTTGCACAGGCACGTCTCGCAAGCCATTTCTCATATGAGATTCTCATCTATGGCCAGACAGGAAAACGTGATTACCTCAAGTCGCTGGAAAAGAAATACCAAGTGCAGTGGCAGGAGGAACGTCTCTTCGAGACAAACGCTCCCTTGCAGGACGAACTTCGTGGTCTCTCCTCCGAACAGATCAAAGAGCGATACCCAAAGTGGTTCGGAAACTTTCCCTATCCCTACATGAATGGCTCTTTGCACCTCGGTCACGCCTTCACCATATCGAAAATCGAGTTCGCAGCCGGGTACCAACGGATGCTCGGAAAACGTGTCTTGTTTCCTCATGGTCTACATGCGACCGGCATGCCGATCAAAGTGTGTCCGACAACAGCTACCTTGCCCGACGTTTCTCTAACATCCTGTCTTAATCAGGCGGCATCAGACAAGATTATCCGGGAAATGGAGCTCTTCGGTGAAAGCTTTGAGCGTTACGACCCCAATGTCGAAGATGATGCTCCGAAGCCGATCGAGAACGGGCCCATTCCTCCAACAGCACAGGTCGGAAAAGCGACCAAGGGAAAATTGGCCGCCAAATCCACCGGTCTCACGTACCAATTCCAAATAATGGAATCCATCGGTGTGCCCCGCAAAGAGGTCAAAAAGTTCGCCGATCCCTACTACTGGCTATCCTACTTCCCGCCGATCTGCAAGGTGTGTTTAATCTCGGGGGCTACTTGTCCGCTGGTGTCTTATTTCAACCTAGGATGATAACAACGCTATGGGTAACCGGATAGATTGGCGTCGGTCTTTCCTGACTACCGATATCAATCCCTACTACGATTCTTTCGTCCGATGGCAGATGAACAAACTGCACGCGGTAGGTAAAATCAAGTTTGGCGAACGATATACCATCTATAGTCCCAAAGACGGTCAACCGTGCATGGATCACGATCGTTCTGACGGAGAAGGCGTAGGCCCACAGGAGTATGTCGCTGTCAAAATGGAAGTCATTGAGTGGAGTCCCGCGGCCAAGGCAGCAATCGAGGGAAAAGTCGGGGAAAGAACGGTATACTTGGTCCCAGCTACCCTGCGCCCGGAGACGATGTGCGATTCGTCACGTTGACATGCCATGATTTCTCCGCGCTGACGCTGTTCGATTGCAGGTACGGTCAAACGAACTGTTTCGTTGGCCCGTCGTTAAAGTATGGCGTTTTCGCTATCAACGACACAGACGCTTTCGTCGTATCGTACCGAGCAGCACGCAATATGGCCTTCCAAGGCCTCTCCCCCTCGCGTGGGGAAGTCGTGCAGCTAGTAGAAATCGACGGCGCAACCATCGTTGGAACAAAAGTCAAGGCCCCCTTTGCTGTTATTCCTGAGGTATATGTACTGCCGATGGAGAGCGTCAAAGCAACCAAGGTACGACAGTCCCATTTGTTTCATCTTTACAGTAACGCTCAACACAGACTTGACAGGGAACCGGCGTCGTCACCTCCGTTCCCTCGGACTCGCCAGATGACTACATGACAACGGAAGAACTGCGCAAAAAGGCCGAGTACTACAAAGTCGATCCTAAATGGCTCGACTTCACCCCCATCCCTGTCCTCAAAACCAACAAATACGGGGATCTCACCGCCGTCGAGGTTTGCAAAGAGCTGAAAATCCAGTCGCCCAAGGACGCCAAGGCGCTCGCGGATGCCAAAGAGATCACGTACAAGGAGGGTTTCTATGGTGGTACGATGGTCATCGGCGACTTCAAAGGGGAATCGGTCCAGGATGCCAAACCCAAGGTTCGCACGCAATTGATCGAAAAAGGATTGGCCGTCTCCTATGCAGAACCAGAGAACCTAGTCGTATCGCGTAGTGCGGACGAATGCGTGGTTGCCTTGATGGACCAGTGGTATATCGACTATGGTGAGCCCGCTTGGAGAGCGCGGACCGAGAAGTAAGTCCTCTCTCTCGACTCGCGCGTTGTTACATTTTACCATCCAGTTCAGACTCTTGGCGAGGATGGACACTTGGACGGTGGAGACCCGCAACTTTTTCGAGTCGACCTTGGCCTGGCTGAATCAGTGGGCCTGCGCGCGCACGTATGGCTTGGGATCAAGGATGCCTTGGGATCCCCAGTTCATGGTAGAAAGCTTGAGCGATTCGACGATTTACATGGCTTACTACACCGTCGCCCATCTGCTCCACGGTAGGTCCCACCATCCTGCATCCGCTGATCCAATCTCATTCGCCTGCATCGAAATAGATGGTGACATCACGGGACACACCATCGGCCCTCTGGGCGTGACAGCCGAACAAATGACCGACGAAGCATGGGAATACGTCTTCTGCGACGGTCCTTGGCCGAATCCGGGACCGTTCCCGAGAGAGAAAGCAGACGCGATGAAGCATGAATTCAACTACTTTTACCCCTTTGATATTCGGTCGTCCGGCAAGGACCTCGTACAAAACCATCTGACATTCTCGCTGTACAACCACGTTGCCATCTTTTCGGAGGACAAGTGGCCGCTGAGCGTGCGCACGAACGGCCATTTGATGCTGAATGGACAAAAGA
This sequence comes from Sutorius aff. eximius, assembly GCA_038088915.1. Lineage (NCBI taxonomy): Eukaryota > Fungi > Basidiomycota > Agaricomycetes > Boletales > Boletaceae > Sutorius > Sutorius aff. eximius. Next base: position 45,371 of record JBBPJV010000051.1, read on the forward strand.
TGTCAAAGAGCAAGGGGAACTCGTTGACATTGCGGGAGGGTATCGACAAGTTTGGGGCGGACGCGATGCGTTTGACATTGGCCGATGCTGGCGATGGTGTCGAGGACGCCAACTTTGACGAGAAGACAGCCAATGCGAACATCCTGCGTCTACACACCTTGCTCGGATGGTGCGAGGTGCGTGATCAGCCATTTGCATACACAAACACGATTCCACTGACAAGAATGCCTAGGACATGTTGAAGGACGAGTCCAAGTTGAGGGTCGGCCCCAAAAACTACCACGACCGCGTGTTCGAGGAAGAAATCGTCGATCACATCAACATCGCCAAGCGCCACTTTGAAACGTACGTCCACTCTCGCCTCACGTCCAGCGAACCTCACCTCCCAATTTGCCTGTAGCACCTCCTTCAAGGACGCACTAAAGTACGGCTTCTACGAGTTCCAAAACATCCGTGACTGGTACCGCGAAGTCACCGCCGACGTCGGCATGCACGTCGAGCTTGTCAAATACTGGATCCGCGCCTCCGCGCTCCTCATGACCCCATTCGCCCCACACACCGCCGAACACATCTGGCTTGCATTCCTCCACGCCCCCCAGTCGGTCCAGCTCGCCCGCTGGCCTGACCCCGGCCGCCCCGCCGACCGCGCGCTGATCGCGGCAGGGACCTACACGCGCGAGACACTCAAGACGATCCGCGACGCGGAGACGACGCTGCTCAAGAAGATGCAAAAGGGCAAAAAGGGCGCGGACGGCCCGTCGTTTGACCCCAAGTCACCCAAGAGCGTGCGGGTGTACGTGGCGACGCGATTCCCCGAGTGGCAGGAGGTGTGCGTGCAGGCGGTCAGGGAAGCGTATTCGGAGGCGGACGGTCGGGTGAACGACATACGCGTGAGGGCGATCTTGACGGAGAGGGGCTTGATCAAGGATAAGCGTGCAATGCCGTTCGTGCAGGTGTTCAAGGTACGTTTGGTTCTGGAGCGGGATTTGGGGATCGGGCTGAGTCGTGGCGCACAGAAACGGATGCAGGACTTTGGGGTCAAGGCTGCGTTCGACCGAAGTCTGTCGTTTTCAGAGTCGCAAGTGCTGCTCGAATTTCTGCCATATCTGAAACGATCGCTGAATCTGGTCGACGCGGAAGCGTTCTTGGTCGACGAGGCGTTGCAGAGGAACGAGCCGGGCTTCACGCCGTCGATCATAGAGACTTCGGAACCCGGGAGCCCCGCTTTCGAGTATCGGAACGTATAGTGGGCTCAACTTCTAGCTTCTCCCGCTGTAATCGCGCATCAGTCCCCAATCGCATCACTGGTAACAGGGTTGAACATCGTTGGATTTGGATTTGACAGCGAATCCCACATGGATGATATGCTCTGTCCGTGCCGATACAATATACGCATAAAGTTAGATAGTAAGCTATCTGTTGACCAACCAGTGATCCATTTCGGTCGACCAGACGTTGAGCTAATCATCCGCCCTGGGAAGGTCAAAACCTGCAGCGTGTAACAACGTCGCGAACTAGAGGCAACATGTTGATCAGGATGTCACATTGCATCATCCAGACGAATGGCTTACCTGAACTCTTGAGATATACCGAACCTGGAAGAGATCGTATCCTGGTCGTTCGCTCACATCACCTGGCATAACATCAGAGAGGGTTCAGGATATCCGCGTCTGAGCACGCACCGCTGTTGTGATACATCGGATCCGCGACTAGACGATGCAACCGATTAAACGACAGTCCTCGTAAAGGTAGACTAGACAACTTACTCGGTCCAGCACGTTCAAATACCTGCGTAGCTGCGTATCCTTGCTGATGGAAAGACTTGGAAGGTGACTCATTCATCGTCCCATTCGTCACGACAGGGAGGTGGGAAGCGTACCTGATGATCGCTGCAGCACGCAGTTGTGTACCCAACCATCAGCTCAGGACTGTATATCGCCGCGATCTCCTTGACCAATTCCGCGACCTCGGGCGTGCCAATACTGTGGTGTTCATCTGTCAGTCACGCTATACGGGGGAAACGAAGGAGACGAACGTCTTGGGTAACCCGAGCTGAGGGGGCTCCAACGGGGCGTGGTACGCGAGCATGTCTGCTTGTATCATCAGCGTCACATTGGCGTTCCGCGCGCGCAACTCCCCTGCAGAGTCGTGAACACGCCAGGCAACAGCGGCACTGCAAGACGAAAACGGGCACGCACGGGCGTAGGCTTTCGAGCCAAGCAGTCCCTGTTCTTCGCCGGCAAACGCGACGAGCTCGACGTTCGTGTGGAATTTGAGGCTAAGCTCCCTGATTCGGTGGGCGATGGCGAGTAGGGAGACGGTGCCAGAGCCGTCGTCATTGCCGCCGGGTGCCTACAGGACCATACGTCACCGAGGATCACAGTATACGACGCACGACTCACGCGTGACGAGCCAAACGACCCACGCGAATCATAGTGACCAGAGATTAGAACCATGGACTGCGTGTCCTTGGTGCCTGTGTATCTACTTTACGAGAACCGTCCATCAACGATCGGACGCACGGGCGAGACGGGGACCATACCAGACGACGTTTGGCGCAAAGCCCTCCAAGAACGGCTCGAGTTCGCATGCGGCACCCGCATGCTCGAACTGCGTCTTGAGCCACGCCGCGGCGACGCGCGAGCCGTCCGCAAGGGAGTGGCGCGACTCGATCCCGGAGGTGCCGTCCTCATTGGTGAGGTAGCGGATATCCTTGCGCATGCGCTCGACGGAGATGCCGTTGACGGTGCTTGCCACGACGGGGTCGAACTGCAGGGATGCGAGGAGGTGGCGGATGTGCGCGACGGCGTCGTCTGGGACGGGGAGGTATGCGACCGGAGTGGGAGAGATCGGTGAGGCTTTCCAGTAGGGCGGGAGGAAGGCGGAGAGTGTGTGGGCGGCTGCATCGTCTGGGACGGCGACGAGGGCGGATCTGAGGGCGGGGTCGTGGTAGAGCAAGGAGGGCGAAAGTTGGAAGACGGTCTGGTAGTCACTAGCCGGGATGGAGGCGTCGTCGGCGTGGAGCCACTCGAAAAAGTCTTGCACTTGAGCGTCGTGCGCGGTCGTGCGGAGAACGTCGTCGATGGCGGATCCGTGGATCCAAACGAGCTGCTCATCGCTGGCCGGCAATGGCACGAGGACGGAAGGGGCGAGGTGATTCACACACACTGCAGACTCGGTCGGTTTGAAGACGGCCTGCTCGCCGTAGATGCCATAAAAGCTATTCGCGAGACAGGACGGGACAGATTGCGTGACGATGTCGACGTAGGGAACGGCGAAGAGAACGCTCGTGCTCATCGTGTCCGAGACAGAACAAGTGGTAGTTTGTACGAGCTATCTTGGACATGGAATCACTGTTTCTTTCCCAAGTCAGCACACTCTATCCACTTCTTCGGGACACCCCTCGACATCAGAAACTCGGTCACCGTCTTGATCTGTTTCCCCTGTACCAGCACTTCTAGTCCAGACGCTTTTCCTGGCGTAGGAGATACTGCCAGTGCGCGTCAATTGTGATGAAGCAAGGTCAGGTCGACAAACACGTACCAGAAGTTGCACATGCACACAGTCGTCTGAGCTCGTCTGCCATCTCCTCTCCCTCGAGGAAAAATGGCTCGAACCCCGTCACAAGCGTACTCGCTTTTCTGCCTTGTCGCATCTTGACCGCAACCGATATTGGCTTCAGCCGTCCTTTCCTGTCAACAACACATCGAGTCACTGCGAAACCAGTATGAGAAGCGTGACGTACTTGAGTACGGTATCTTTTCCCTCTGTCCGCACTTCGTACCAGCTCTGCATCCTCTCTGATAGTCTCCGTACGATGTCTTCTCGCTTCAGAAACTCGACGCTCTCAGGGTCCTCGCCTTTGGCACATATCGTCGAAAGCAACACTTCATCCGTCCCAGCGTTGACATACGACCGATCTCGCGGGTTCGTCAGTTGGCGTGCGTCAACATACTTGTTCACGGCCACCTTCAAGTCCGAGTAGCTGTACAGCGCAGAGGAGCTGACCACATCACATCAAACATTCGTAGGATGAATTTGGCATGCACGTACTCGAGCCCCCCCTCGGAGAAAAACCGGGTGGATCCACTGGCAGCATGTGGCTTCCACAGCTCCTTCACCTCCATTTCTCGCACCTTGGACCGTTCCTCCTCCTCCCGCTTCTCTCTCTTCTCCTCCTTGAGCTGTGCATCCCGAAGCGACGTGTAGGGCTGGTGTGCAACCACATCAGGGTGTGTAGCCGACACGTTCATCACGAGTGGGTCCGGTTTCATGTTTTTGAGCGACAGGATCCCTTGCTTGTCGAGGGACTTGAGAAGTGCGAGGAGAGACTTGAAACTGGAGTGCTTGATATCAATCGGGGGATACGAGGGCGACGCTTCGTTGGGTGATGGCTGCAACTGTCCATCAGACGAAGACTTGTGAACGATTGCAGGCCGGAAAGGGAGGACGTATGTGGAGTAGAACGTGCCCGCTGGGATGGGAAAAGACGCGGGTGTAAAAGAGCCAAGCGTGGTCTTGACAGCCTGAAGAACGGCAACGCGCAAGATCTCGGAGACCTCTGCTAGATTATCAATCGTGACATACGTCGAGGCGGATAATCTCACCTTCCTCGGAGTACGCGGGGTTGCTTGAAGCGGAGGTCGGGATCTTTGGATCAGAAGTGGGCGCCAGCGATTCGGCCGGTGGCACATCGTTGGCAGCGGCGCCGTTCGTGCTGGTCGGATCATTGGCCACATCGTCGGGCACGGACGCGTCAGCGCCAGTCGGCTCCGATGGCGGCGCGTCATCGTCTTCCCTGAGTTCGATTTTGCTCGGAGGATCGCTCTTGTTTCCCATGTCGAAGAGGTGGTCCTTCCAGGTGTGCAGGACGTGGACGGCCTTTCCCTTTGCACCTGCCTTCAATGTGTCCAAGTTCGCTGCCAGCCGCCCGACTGCGAGTGGAGGTCCACACGTTGAGGATGATCCAGTGTGTTGCACGACGCCAACGAGTTGTTGCGGTGACGCGGTCGAGCTGGACACCTGAACAACTAGGTGGATGGGCCAATAATAACCGATCATATGAGATTTGGGGCCGGAAGATAACCAAGTCAAGGGGGCATGCGCTCACCACCAGGGATCATGAGATCAGCACCCCCTATGAGGACGGGTATGACTGCAGCTGGAGTGGAGACCCATGGAATCAGGTCGTATTTCTTCCATAACGTATAAACTGGGGTGCAGACATAGCGTCAGAGGGTGTTCACGCGAGACCCGACATTATAGGCGAGGGATACCTGTGGGGATGAGATTATCTGAACCCTTTCCAACGCTAAACCAGAGTGGATCGCCCTCGGAGGATAAATAGACAAACTAGGTCGGTGCATGAAAGGATGAACATCGAGGCGTACGTTTAAACAATAGACACGCACGCCAGGATCGTCGGCGTAGGTTGCAACCTTTTGGGACATGAGCCCGTCTGGCACGAGGAGGTCGCCGAGATCAGGAGATATGGCATACGCTTGTATGACGCGCTGCTTCAGCTTGCGCCGGTCAGAACTACGAAGTGGGGCTTTGGATCGTCTAGATAAAGTCACTGCTCGGGTGAATTCAGACACACCTGAAGTCTTGATGTTCGACAAGGGTTTCTTGAACATCGTTTCACTAGATAAACCTCATCGAAAAAGGCAACCCGAAAAAGTTGTTGCTACGGTACTCAAAGATGCCTCGCGCAACGTCAGAACGTTTCTCGAAAACACACCCGTCCTCGATAAAACCTGCTGTAGCTGGGTCTTCAAAAAGTCGCGACAATGGCGAGGGCAGCTTGTCAGGCGTTCGAAACCCGATCTTCAACACCGAGCGATTTGGTCAGCATATCCTCAAGAATCCCCAGATCGCGCAAACGTATGCATCAATTTATGCCAGGATCGCACTTTGATCACTTTCTTTCTTTCCGTCGCGTTACACCAGAATCGTAGACAAGGTGGGCTGCAGACACACATCGGGTTGTTTCCGGGTTGATTTCTTTTCAGGCTAATCTTCGCCCCACGGACAAAGTCCTCGAGGTCGGTCCTGGTACCGGAAATCTGACCGTTCGCATTCTCGAGAAAGCAAAACATGTGACCGCTGTAGAGATGGACCCTCGAATGGCGGCAGAGGTCACGAAGCGTGTCCAGGGAAAGTACGTATAAAAGTCCTTCCTTTTCCTCTCCTCTCCAACCCCAACTCGCGTGCTACCTCAGACCCGAACAACGAAAACTCGACATCATCATCGGCGACTTTGTCAAGGCCGACCTGCCCTACTTTGATGTCTGCATATCCAACACGCCCTATCAAATCTCGTCGCCCCTCGTCTTTCGCCTGCTTTCACATCGGCCCATCTGCCGCGTGGCTGTCCTCATGTTCCAGCGCGAGTTCGCGCTTCGGTTAGTTGCTCAGCCCGGCACGGAGCTATGGTCGAGACTGTCTACGAACGTCCAACTTTATGCCAAAGTAGACCTGCTGATGCACGTCGGGAAGAACAATTTCAGGCCAGCACCGTTGGTGGAGTCGTCCGTAGTGCGTATCGCGCCGCTCGACCCACCACCGCCCGTCAAGTTTGAAGAGTTTGACGGGCTCGGTCGGATAGTATTCTCGCGGAGAAACAAGACGGTGCACGCGACGTTTATGGCCAAGGGTGTCATGGAGATGCTCGAAAAGAATTGGCGAACGTGGTGCTCATTACAGAACAAGGTAATCGATATCACATATCCGTTTGACATGGTCTTACTCGAGTTTAGATGATCGATGACAGCGTTCGTATAAAGACGAGGGTGGAAGAGATCTTGAACTCGACAGGGTATTCGGAACAGAGGGCTGCCAAGATGACAGTAGATGATTTGTTAAAGTACGTGTTTCACAAGCCTGTGTGATGAGATTTCCTGACGTATTCAGACTGTTGTCTGCTTTCCACGACCGAGGCGTACACTTTGCGTAGACCGTCGTACCGTAGCACTGCCACTCACGTGAAAATCATGTGATCATTAAAATAAAAGTCACGTGGGAATGATAGACGCGAAAAACAAGACATGTTGTGAAAAAGAAAACGTGTCGGATGGGTGTCGCTGGATTGTGGGAGGTGACAACGTTCGCTGCAACCATCCTCACTGACGAACATTTCTTCAGGTTATACGTCCCGCTGGGCAAGTTCGTTCGCTCACCGAGCTCGCCGTCGAGGACGGCTTCAACGCCAATCCATCTCGTCATCGTGCTTTTCGCATCGGCATCGACGCATCCATCTGGTTCTTCCACGCAGCCTATGGCAGAGAGGGCGAGAACCCTGAGCTTCGCACCCTCTTCTTTCGTTGCTGTCGTCTTCTCCAATCGCCCTTGCTCCCCCTCTTCGTCTTCGATGGTCCAAATAGGCCCGCGGTCAAACGCGGAAAGCGCGTGGGCGGAAACGCACACTGGCTCACCCAGGGTATGAAGAACATCATCGACGCGTTTGGGTTCGAATGGTCGGTCGCCCCGGGCGAAGCCGAGGCCGAACTTGCGTATCTCAACAGAACCGGCGTCATCGACGCCGTCCTAAGCGACGACGTGGATAACTTTCTCTTTGGTGCCACCATGATCATTCGAAAGTACGTCTACGTTTTATTTTTGTGCCGTGTCTGATCTTTCACAGTCCGAGCAACACGCTCTCGGGTAATCGCGCCCATCCTGTCAAAAATGCGCAAGGAAAAGACGATGGAAATCATGTCGTCACGTATACGGCGGATGCCATCCTTTCCAATCCCACTGTTGCCCTCTCTCGTTCCGGTGCCATTCTCATCGGTCTTCTCTCGGGTGGTGACTACATCCCTGCTGGTCTCCCCGGGTGTGGCCAGAAGTTTGCAACCGGGCTTGCTCGTGCGGGTTTCGGTGACTCCCTCGTGAAAGCCGTCAGAGAATTGAAGGGTGCTAGGCTTGGTGTGTTCCTCGAGGAATGGAGACAAGACGTTAGAAACGAGCTCAGGACGAACAAGAGCGGTCTTTTGCCCACAAAGAAGCCCTCACTCGCTGCGTCGCTTCCGGACGATTTCCCCTCACTACCAGTCCTCATGTCCTACGCGGATCCCCTCACTTCCGAGAGCATGCCCCAAAAAGGCAAGTCCAGGACCCCGCCTGCTGTGTGGAGGACCGACCCAGATCCAAAGAGAATCGCATCTCTCTGCGAACTTTATTTTGAGTGGGGGGTCAAAGATATCATCGTGCACCGGTTCAGAACTGTGCTCTGGCCTGGCATTGTCTGCAGGGCAGTCCGCAGGATCGTCATCGATCAAGACACGCGTCGACACCCCACACTGAACGGTGCACGCTACCATGGTAGGGGAGAGGGCGATGACGATGGCATCGCTGGTCTTTCGTCACCCACAAAACGAATTTCTTCTTCCCTTTCTGCCCTCGCACTCTCTTCGTCCAAGAAATCTCCCGCTTCTGGTACGGATGGGTCGGAACTCTTCTCGCTCTCCTCGCTTGTTCCACTCGTCTCTCCCGCATCTCCCAGCTCGTCTCGCTCTGCATCGCCATCCACACCCACTCCGACTACTTCTGGTTCCTCTCCGCTCCTCTTGGAAGTCCTCTCTCAGCGCGCTCACACCTCCACTGACGCTACACTCGAGTACCGTGTCTTGGTCGACCCCGCCACGCTCGTCGCGCGCGCAGAAAGCGGCGTCAAGGGCATCCGCCCACCCCTTATCGGTGGCCTCTTCGGCACAGACCCCGAAGATGAAGATGGTGGTACGCTCGACCAGGACGCAGACGAGAGCGGGAGCGACGGTGGTGTCGAGCGGCTCGAGACCGCTGCTGGGGCCGCGGCAAAGTCGGGCGTGAAGAAGCGCAAAACACGTCGTGGGGATCCAATGGCGCCACTACGATTGTGGGTACCGGCGTGTATGGTGCGGGCCGCGGCGCCTGCGCTGGCGGAGGCGTATGAGGGAAAGGTAAGGGCGCGCGAAGAGAAGAAGGCGAAGCGCGGAACGAGGGGAGGGCGAGGTGGCCGTGCGAGGACGGGGGCCCGTTCGACGTCGGGAAAGACAAAGGAGAAGGAAGTGGTGGGCGATGATGAAAAATCTGTCCCGGGGCCTCCCTCCAGGATGGCGGGAGGGTTCAAAATTAGGATGAAGGCTGCGAGGGCCGGCGGAGGTGGAGGGAGGAGGAAGGCGAGACATGTGGCGGAGGCGCAAGACGATGCGTACGAGTTTATCGACTTGAGCGCTGGCGAAAG